>BMAV01014636.1:0-127622 GCA_019973955.1 Trichonephila inaurata madagascariensis | reverse complement strand
GTGGAAAAACAAAGGGACCACTGTTTAAGACAATAACGGATAGTATGCATCCATAGTATATTACATTTGCTTAAATATGACTGGCTTTGTAACACTTTATTAATATATATGAAAGAAATGTTAAGTAATTGGAGAAAGGATGAATTTAAAATGCAATATAATTTTTAAGATAAAAAGTGTAATAAAATGAATTTTTGGATTATTTGAAACATAATTTTGCGAGTATGATTAAATTTTCAATTCTTGTACTTTCCCAAGTTAAAAATTCCATAAATAATTTGCATTTAGGTTTGTAAATATAAATTTTTAAAATTTCAAGACATATAAAATTTGAAAAACAAAATGATTTTTTTCGAGTCAACGATTTTAAAGTTTTGGGGTGCAGTAAGAAATAGATAAAAAATGAACATCTCAAAGCTTGTAATTTAGATAAGTTTTTAGTTTTGATGGTTCTCAAACCGGATTTTTATAAGAAAGTTTATTCTGTAAATTAATAGAATTAATAATTAAATCTGGCTTTTAAAATAAACCGATCGAAAAGGATCATTTTTAACAATACATTGCTATTCTCGTAATTTGAATTTTTCTTCGTTTCTTTATTTTTAAAAAAATTGCATATTTAACAAATCAGTTAAAGGAGTGAGTGAGTGAATGAAAACGTCACTGTTCAGTCACGAGGGCTTTGGCGACGGACCACGTAATTTTTGAACCATGGTCAAGTGACGGGGACGACACCTGAGTATCACCCTCTCCTAACTTCCACACACACAACGGAGGACGTTTCAGTGTCGACAATTTAACGTGCATCACGGCGGTCATTAGTGGTCCCGGCTCAACTCGTGACAGGCAAGCAACACCCGGGATACCTATACCACTCGGCTACGCTTTCGTCAGGAGCTTAGTCTCAGTGCAAAATTTCTCGGGAAAGACTTCCACACAGCGTTGTGTGAAACTAAAATAAATAGCTTACTGATATCAGAAGCGTTAGGATTTTAAGATTGGACAGACTTAACTTGCACATAGGTCCCTCTACACGGCGGATCTTTTGCAGTGTGAGGATTCAAAGCCACAAATCGACATTAACGGGGATAATTCTACGGCCTTTATTTTAAAAAGTATCCTTATAGTAAGAATTACATAAGGAATCTTGGAGCCCATCCTCTGAAGCATTTTAAATTATGTGACTCTCAAAACGTTTTTTTTCTTCATAATATTGTAATTGTATTCTCAGTATTGTGTAAATTGATGGAATATAAAGTTGGATATTTACAGAGTAGAGTTTAAATATTAATTTTTAATAATATTCTCCTTTTTTGATATTCCTTTTGTAATTTATAACGTTTCATATAAAATTTTATTTTTTGGAAAATTTTGTATGTATTAAGGGTACAAGAGTACAGAGCTATTAAACAGTTTTTGGTTTTAAATTCCGGAACCCTTCATATTATACACCCGGAGTACGCATTATGTCGATCGCTATCGACCGGTGGACCGCGAAGACATTTTGGGGTGACCGTCTGAAGACGGAAATATTCAAGATTGGCTGAAGTATGCAGACTAAGTCTTCTACTGACTATTACAACAAGAACTAACTTTACTTGTATCTCTCGTTTTGCTTCAAACGCGGTTTTAAAAAAGTGTTAGTTTTTTATTATTATTTATTTTACTTTAGTTCTGTAGTAAGTACATATTCCGTACTTATTAAAATATTGTAGACCTTTTCCAACCTCACCACACTACGACACTGGGCATTAGAGCACACAAGCTTCGAAAATGCTTACCATTCTCATATCATACTCCAATAAGCAGCCAAACATATTTTTTTTGATTTTGTAGATTATCGCGAACAAAAATTACAGTAAAAAAATAAATTACTGAATAAATAATCAACATAAATTAATAAAAAAAAATTATTCATCACAAATACGTAAGTTTCACGTACAACATACCTGGGGTTATAATCAATAGGAAAAAAATCAATGGCTATGAGGGAGAGTCCGGACCCTCCCCCCTTCTTGTGTACGCCACTAACACTGGATGAACCGCAACAACTTGAAAAAAATTAGAAGTAGCCCGTACCCTAGAAAAGTTTGTCCACCCCTGCTATACACAAATGATTTGGCTAGAAAATGTTAAAAGTCGCACCGTAACCCACCTAAACATGAGTGGGCCCTCTATCAAATGCCTTGGATGCTCTTTTTGGGGCCTTTCAACATGTTACGATTCTTTTGCTTATATATTTTGGGGTTCCCTATAGCTTGGGGCCCCGGATCATTGATACGGCTGTAGCTCCGCCCCTGCCGTAACAGCAGAAGGCTGTCTTTCACGTGCAAGGAAATAATAAAGTATATATTTTTTATTTTTCTAAAATTGGCAATGAAACTTTCAGAACTAACATTACGCCGACTATATTACGTATTCCACAGCCGATCATAATCTTGTTCAACCCATCTAGGGTGCACGATCCGCAATGAAATAATCCTTGCATAGCTATTTCTAAATCTATTTGCGACAGATTGTCTTAAATCTCCTCGCCTTTTTCTCTTGTCTAGGGATCTGGCATTTTTAGAAACTTTTTTTTGGTTCTTTGCTGGTTCCCATCTGTCCCTCCTTCCACTTTTCTGCATTTGGGGCTCTCTTCACCCTTTTATGGCTCGCATTCCTTTCCGACAGTTGTGCCCTTCTGCACTGCACCCGTTTGCTGTGTGGTGCACAGAAAATGCAGGAACTAAAATGTCATGAAACAAAACCTAGTGCATCCGAACAATTTAACTCTCTTGCCCTGAATAAATCAGAGATCGTGTGGTCAAAAGCACACACACATTTTTTTTAAAATTTCATATGTGCTTGGCTCAAAAAGAAAAAAAAAAAAAATGGAGGGGCTTTTGCTCCTTGAACTTGTGACGGCTCACGCGTCCTTTCTCTAACATAACCTCTGTGTTCTTTGACGGCCAAGATTAATAGCAAATCTTTTCCAACCCAAATCCAAGAAGTGAAACGAAGGATAGATGCAAATAAGATAACCTTTAAAAGGACAGAAGTTTTAGTAAGCAAGATGGCAATTTAGAGAAAGTTCAGTTTGTAAAAGGTAGAAGTGTAATTTGACGGCCTACCCTAGAATCACGGACATTTCGCCATTTACTACAAGATGCATACCATTGCAGTCGAGCATAACTGAATATCTGAAGTTGATTGGATCGTTGCTTGGAATTCAAGGTAGGAAGATTATTTTCCGAATTCGAAATATTATTAGGATGGAGAGTAGGCGGATCATATAATTATTTAGATAAGTGATTCAATTGCGCGATCTGTGTTAACTACGGCTACGTGTTTTGGTTTATTCTCACTTAATATAAGTTTGTTAGATATATAAGTAATTTAAGTTAAACTCTTAATAAAAGTCATATTAAGAATTCTAAAATGTCTCTTCATTTCGAGAATCCCACACCTCTAACTTACGCTGAAACCCCACGATATGGTCGACAAAGATCGGCCATATCACAAACTGGAAATGCTTCTGACATTTTTAACAGATTAAAATAACGGTTTCGCTTCTGTTCGCATCCACACATTTTGGCTTAAACACTGAACCACATGATTTGAATACCGGAAAATTCTCCCCACTTTTAGCAAAAGCGAATATGCATTCTCAGGTTATTTAATTTTTCTTTGCATTTCCCCCTCCAGACAAAAAGATTCAATAGAATTTTACACTTAACTGTTGATAGTACTCGCTCTCCCAGAAGAGTTTTATTCAAGACGTCCAGATAAGATTAAAAGTAAGCTTTAATTTCCACACAAAATACAAATTTAATTTATCCATCACGCCAGTTATACAATTGTCTTCAATATATATACATATCCACATCAAAATGACGATTTATAAAAAATGTGCGTCAGTGCAATCCATAGTTTTTGAAGGCAAGTAGGCAAAATCTTCAAAAATAAGTTTTATAAAAATTGCTCCACATCGGCTTCTATTGGTCCTGAAATGAAAAGAAATATTTAGATTGTTACTTCTTTTGTTTTCAAAAGTATTACCAAAAAGAAAAATTACCCATTTTGTTGATGGAATGGTTAAAATTTAAAAAAAAAAAATCTGAGCACGTACAAATGGAGAAAGGAACCCAACTTGACAATGCTTTATTGCACAACTGCACAATACAGGGCGATTCATAAAGAAGTATACAGTTTCAATGCATTGTAAATATAAAAAAACCACTGCAAGGTATTATATGTTACATGTAACAAAATTGCATTCAATTATTTTGTCAGAGACAGCAACAGGTGTACCATGTGTGAGCCTTAAGTCACACGATACGCATCAACCAGTGATCCCCCAAATACGAGCTAAGGTATCTGAATAAAGTCCATGGATCGTGGTTTGATACACAGCTCCGCTAAATCAACAGAAATACCTCGTCTCTAAACGCACCCCTCGGGAGGAAATCACAAGGTGTTAAGTCAGGACTTCTGGGTGCCCATTAGGTGCATGTTGTAACCTACGGCTTATCCAACCCATCATTGAGGGAGATGTTCTTCGAGGTATTCTCACACGTAGGGCGACCAGAGCGGTGGTGCATCATCCAATTGGAGAATGAAGTTGTCAATATCCACTTGTAACCGTAGCATCAATCAAATAGAACATTTCTACAAAAGGGGCTTCCGTAACAATTTGCTCGTGATAAAATCAGGGGCTGAACGCTTTGTTTCTCGACACTACATAGAACACATTTGTCTTAAGGGAATCTCGCACTTTTTCACTGTCGGTATCGCGTCTATCACATCCTCTAGAGCAGTGATCCGCAATCCCCGGTCCACGGACCGGTACCGGTTCGTGGATCAAATGGTGCCGGGCCACCTAAAGAACATTAAACTATTGCCATTTTATTTAAAGTGGTGCTTTTCTCTCGTATTTGCGCACCTTTCCACGGAAATCATTTTATATTCCACGTTAGATCACTTTTATTCATTTTTGGTGTAACTATATTTTATTCTAAAGGCATATTAATATATAAATGTAACTAAATTAAAATTGTTAAATCAAAACAATCTAAAATATAAACAATCAACGTGTCCCACCCTCAGCGGGCCGCGGTAAAATTATCAAACGTTGACCGGTCTTCAGCGATAAAATGGTTGCGGAGCACTGCTCTAGAGCAGGGGTGTCCAACACGTGGCCCACCAGTACGTAAGTTGCGGCCCGCCGACTCTTTTTTAAAAAAATTTTAAATATCAGGTTTTTAAAGTTTTTTCATTTTGAAATTTATTTGAGAGGAAATTTATATTTATTTATATGAATCTATAATATATTTGCCTGTTACCTGTTCTTGTTTCAAAATAAATCCATTTTGATAATAGAAATGCCCTTTAGTTTAAAATAGATTTATATTTCATCAAACAGTCACATTAGAGTTTACTATAATAAATTACTTTTTTAATAAATTCCGAATATCATTATGCATATCCTTTACTCTATGGGTGGTACATGATTCTCTGTGTGTGTGCAACTTTCATTTCTCCTCCTCCTTTTCTGTTTATGGTGCCCAAAGAGCAAGAGGCAGTCAGAGATGTTTTTTAAGTTTAAAAAAAATATTCAGGACGGTTAAGATGAATGGCAATGTATACTTAATCGTTTGCGAATGACAGCACAATCAAATTTCAACAATGAGTAACGAAAGATCAATTCAAAAGGAACACTGTAATTTTCAAGAAAATGGCAACTGTAATATTTTAAACATTATTTGATCATTGCATTATTATATTATCTAAACATTATTCATTATCTATGTCTGCATACATGAAAAATAATGAAAACAAAAATAATAATTCATTCTGTTTTAAATTTTCACTCCAATAAATGTTTTTTTTTTGTTTCCAAATCTGATATAAAGGTACATATTTTTATGTACTGCCTGCGATATTATAATGTTTTTCCGATGTGGCCCGCGAGGTCATTTGGGTTGGACACCCTTGCTCTAGGGTATAAACGTAACCCCGGCATCACGGGAGGGGGGGGGGAAGCCTGACCAAGTACGTATGGTTTTGAAATCCTTTGTAAGATCGGGTTTGGGACACAAAACCTGACTTTGCAGGGAGTTCTAATATCCTCTGTTACGCCACTGATCTTACGGTTCGCTAAAATGGTGCATGGCTTTGACTCTGTTACTGTTTCACAACATTAGAAAAGTGCACATTTCTTTAAGAATCACCCTGCACTGACACTTTTATCTAATTTTTAAAGGCAAGTTTCTTTTATTCAAGAAAATAAATTATAGTTTAAGAAAACTGAAAAACACCCTTTTATAGTTAATCGAACTCAGTCGTAATTCAGTCTTTTAGTCGCCAAATCTGGAAATGGGATCTGAAAATGGGAAATCGTTAATCCTGATCAGGACAATAGAACAAAATTATTAAATCATTGTATTGCTATCGGTTCTGGACAAATGTGCAAAATTCCGCGAATTAATCTGATCTATCAAAGTGAGTAAAAATTGAGTTCAAAGATTCCGTTACATACAAGTGAAGCTTATAAAAGGGTGTTAAAAAGCAATTTAATATATCAAGTGACCCAAAGTCAATTAACATTTGAAAATTTAATAATTGGTGGAATAATGTAGAGAGGGAGAAAGGAAAAAATTGACTCACATGCTTGAAAGGACACAATTGTAAAACCCATGTCTCTTTTCAAAAGTTCAAAAATTGGCCAATAGACGGCAAATTACATAACAGAAGCAATAATTAAAACAACAATTAGGAATAAACAATGTTCTTTATAACAAATGTTCCAACATGTCGCTGTCATTCATCAACAATACCTGTAGTTGAGGGACAAAAACTAAACTCAGTGGCACAACAACTCATGGCAGTCCAATTCCTACTGTGCCCATCTCAGTTCTCGTGACTCTGGGCGCAGAGGTGCATGAGAAGATGTTCCGGTCATTAGGTGGTTAGTTTGACGTGGAACCTTCAGTGTTTAGTTCCCAAGTAAGCTTGGTACTCATTTATTAACTCACTGAAGGGATGAAAGGCTGAGTCGACCTTGCCCTGCCTGGGATTTGAACCCCGAATCAGTGGCGTGGAAGAGCGAGCCGCTGGGGCCTTGGGACATAAACAGTTTTAACAATACTATATGAAATGGATATACATTCGACACAGCAAACTAAGGTTTTTCATGTTCCGTGTGGTAAGTTTTTGTAACAATAAATATAAATAATGCGATATTTTGTAATTGAGTACTTTCGTATTATAATATCGACCCATTTCGTCAAATCGACAAACGTCACCAAATGCAGCGATATGCAGTCAAAAGTAGAAAACTACTCCCACGCATGTTAAAAATATTGTTCACGCATGCTCGAAAAATAATAACATTATGTTGAAATGTTATTATTTTCAAAATATTATTTCAATCTATTGTTATTATAAGAAACTATATTGTAGCGTTTAATTATAACTTGTAATATTAGTTAGTCGTGAAAAATCATTTGAATTTGGGATTTATTTTCTACGTAAGAGAACGCGGTGAAGTATTTCTAGAAATACGATCAAATATACACTGAAGTGTCGCTGAATTAGAGATACATACCTAGTAACGAGTTAGGTCTCCTCTGACTTGATAACGGCTGTCACACGACGAGGCATAGATTCAAAAGTTTCTGGAAACGTTCTACGGGAATGACTTGCCAAATATTGGCTTAAGTTGTCCATAATTCAGTAAGGTTCGTTGGAGCTGTGTGATGACCTTTCACGTCTTGTTCCAAAACATCTCAGAGATGTTGAATAGGATTTAAAGCTGGGCTTCTAGGTGGCCAATTTAAGACAGAAAAGTCGGAGAAATGCTCATCTAACCATCCTAGCCAACTAGGACTTGTCTTGCTGGAAAGCTCCATTACCGTGCGGATAACAGAACAGCATAAACGCATGGAGGTGATCAGAGATCAACTCTACGCAACAAATTGCATTGAGGGAGGTTGGTACACACACCATAAGACCCCAAACAGTACTACGAAAAAACACCCCAGACCATGATTGAGCCACCATGCTCTTTACAGTTCCAAGCTAGCATGCAGTATCCATGACTTCATAAGCCTGACGCCATATTCTCAGCCTCCCGTCGGTCTGCGTTAAATAGTCGGAATCGGGACTCATCACTCTCTGCTAATCGTTTCCAGTCCTCTACACTCCAGTCTCTGTACTCTCTTGCAAGGCGTGCAGCCATATGGCGAGCATTGAACAATGATACTCTCGTAGGCCGACGGCTCCCGAAACCCATACCGTGAAACGAGCGTTGCGCTGTTTATTTTCTGACTGTACGACTGGCACCAACAATCGATTGGGTGGTAATTTGAGCTAATGTTTGGCTTCGCTGGCTACGTACAATACGCCTGAGCCATCTTTTACCACACCCTGTCAAGGTAATTGAAGTTTGCTCGATTGTTAGTTTTTGTCCACCATTGATGTATTCCAGGTATACTTGGCACTATAGACCTTGAAATTCCTAGCTGTCTAACGATTTCGGAAATTGAATGGCCTATGTGTCACGCACCTACGATTTTTCCGCGATTAAAGGTGTCTAAGTCAATCAGTTTACCCCTGCTGACAATTCCAACAACTAATTCAGAGGAATCACAGTACGCGCTATATATGCAGTTACCACAGCCCCCTCACTTGCGCATAAATAATGCGCAGTGCTACACAATTTGCATAGCCCTAGCTATCCTTACTTCAATGGCATACTTCAGTGTATAAGTACCCCAAAGACTATGGGTTCTAGTAAAACAACAAAAAACATCTCGTATTTCCAGACCGCATTTAAATTCGTTTTCAAGAGAATTTACGGTAAAGTCACCTACATAAAGAGGTCTAATCTGGCGTGATTTTGAATGTATATTTACCTTATCTTAGTCACAGGATAGTTTATTTCTTATTAGATCTTTCGTATATTTCAGGCCTTTGTGTTTCATTTATAAATACAGTATTTAATTCTTCCAAATCCTCCCCAATTTATTTGCCAATGGGTTTATACGGAAAGAGAGCATGAATTAGAACTTGTTTTCGTGCATGCGCTGAAATGATGGCGTCATTTGGCGACGTCTTTAAGATCTAGCGAAGTCTTTTGATGTTGCAGAATCGATCGACCGTAGAATGAGTAAGAATACGTTAATAACAGGGTAACACATTTTTTTTTTTTGGTTAGTAATCACTTATCTATTGCTTAACTTCCACAGAATGATCCTATATCAGAAAAAAAGGCCCGAAAATATACAATTAAGAATAACTACATTTATTTTAAAATTCAAACTGACACAATTATAACTAATTAAAATTACCTGCGGTAGAAGGAACAGGTCGATAATAAGTTCCATACTTTTTGAAGCGCCTTCTTTGTTCTTCCTAGAAAAGAAAAAGAGTTCGTGAAATAAAAGTTTCTATGTGAAATTTGGGTTAAAAATTAATGACAATTCCGTTGAAATTCAATGTAATAATAACTCAGAAGAGGGGTCTCTTTCCCGTATTCCCGAGAAATCGTAAGTTTTCCATAATTTTTGAATTCCGGGAACGACACAGGATTAAAATAATCAGAGGAAACTGGTGTTTTTTAAAGTTGATTGTTTATTTCAACCTTCGATATAAATTTTAGCTGACCACACTGTTGCAATTTGTGATTGTTCACTCTGAATTCCTTGGAAGGAGAAATATCCGTTTGAGCTCCAGAAGTATGGTAAGACTGTAAAAAAGAGAAACAGTAAAAGGCTCAGGTAGGGTTGGGAAGAATTTTCGCAACTTGTCGTTGGAAAGAGTAAATACTTGAACTATTTATCCTGATCCATTTCCTGTGTGTCGAACATTGCTTCGTTAACTAACAGTATTTAGTTTTTAAAGGAACATCATTTGTAGTCTACCAGCATGGCTATTCTGATACAGCTCTGAAATCTTGGTTTAACGTACGTACTTACACTTAAAAACTGTTATTTATTTCTTTTATTATTTAAAATTTTTTCCAGCTATTTAATTTCATTAAAATCTTTTTTTTATTGAAACAGCAGTTTGAAGAAGGGAATGAACTCCAACTGTTGGGCAAAGAAACTTTTTTTAAAAATCTCACACAATTTTTATTTTTTTAACCAAACTTTTGTGTGAGATTCTTACACCAATATCTAGTTATTTTTATGTAACAAAAATATAGCCATTTAATAAACAAGAAATAAGTTGAGCAAATAAAATCTCTTAAATACTGGAATTAATATTTTTAACATACGCGATCGAGGAAATAAATTATTTAAGTATTTATTAACATTTATCTTTTAGTAGCAACATTAGAAAAATAATTGATTTAGAATTGATTTTAAAAAAAAATGAAATTTGATCCTCAAACATGAAACCAGGTGAGACCTTGAAAATAATTCCTCAGACATCAGCTAAAACTGAAAGAGTATTTTCTACAGCAGGTAAATCATAACAAAGCTAAGAACTTGGACTGAGAACTAAAAGCATAGGTTGCTTTTTTTTCTCAAATCAAATTTTATAAAGGAATTAATAACATTTTACATTGTTCGTAGGATTCAAAAGTTCCTGGGCTGAGCTTATAAGGGGAGTATTTTTGCAGTACAGCGACTACAATAACGTTTCTGTGTTATTGTATTCTTCCCCTTTTCTAAAAAAAGTTTGTTCCAAATGACAGGGTCAGTGAGTTGCCATGGAAACGTATTTTGTAGGCAGATGTATTTAGTCGTTGGTGATTGAAAGAAATTACGTTTGTTGAGTTGATAATGGATATTAATTGTTGTGTTCGTTCGGGAAAAATTGCTTCGGATATAAACGAAATTTTGAAGCAGGTGGGTTGTGACTTTTTATGGCAAAAAGAAAAAGTTTTTTGAGGGGCATCGACCCAAAAGGCACGGAAAGTGTGAAGATGACAAACCCCCTAAGAGCTTTTACAGTTTTTTCTGCACTGAAAGCGGAAAAAAAGTTTTCTGCCAAAACCCCAAAGGGCAGGCTTGAAACAATAGTAGAACCCATTTGGGGATATCCTCTCCCAATGTCAATGGATCCCAAAGGGATATTAACGTGCATATAGGGTATGTTAACATATCTTTCCTCGCATGTTAAACGAAGACCAATCTGCAGATGAAGTGAAAAGTGCATCACAGGCTGAATTAAAGGACATGGATAAAAATGGATTTCAAAAAATGTTTTTATGGTCTTTACAAGCCATGGTAAAAATCTTGGGTTTCCCAAGGGTCTTATTTCGAAGGAGGGGTGTGTTTCAGCAGTTAAAAATTGGGTTTAAATTTTTTAAATTATAAAATAATCCGAACTTTTTAATCCTACAACCCTTTTTTTTTCTGACTTTTAAATGAGTATAAATTTTGGAATTAATTTGTCTCAATATTTTATATAATTATATTATTAGTATCAATTAAAAAAAACTTACTTTAAATTTTTTTTAAAATTTTTACGTATTCCCCGAACCGGGAAAGACTATTGTTCCCCGGGTTTCTCCGAAAAATTCCCCGGGAAAAGGAAGAAAAAAGAAAAAGAAACCCTTATTCATAAGTTATTGTCACCTGTTATTAAGTTTTAAATTTTCTAGCCAAGGGGGATAAATGCAAAAATATATATATATATTTTTAAAATAACCAATTTACACAAAGTCAGAGAAAAATATTATTTTATGAAAAATTATATTGTACTTAAATCTATGGCTATTCAGCTACTCTGTGAAATTTTATTTATAAATATACTTTATCAAGAATACAAATTTCATTTCCGAAGCAAACAAAAAAAAAATTTTTTGAGCAGATCAGTATTGAACAAAAGAGACATGGTTTTCCCAAAATCCGATCCCAATTCTAATGTTTCAAAAATGGAAATTTTGCTTACCTATTACGTCCCCCGTAATCCCCTTTTGGAGTCAATTTACGTAAAACCCTGTTCTTTGGAGATCTCAATTCAGGAAAAGAAACGCGCCTGCTTAATTTTAAGTCAAAACTCGGAATTTTTGTCTACAACGCCCTCCAAATTTCCTACGGAAGCCTTTTTTTGCAAAACACGTTCGTAGCGTTTTTCTACTCAATAAAAGAAACGCAACTTTCATATTTCAAGTCTGTATTTCCAATTGTCTCAAAATGGGATGTTTTTTGGATCTGCAATGCCCGCCAACCTCTCTTGAGAATTCATTTCCGCAAAACTATTCTTTCTACTTATTAAAAGAAACTTGCATTCCAAATTTGAAGTCTGCATGTCTAATAATTCAAAACGGAAATGTTTATCTACAACAACCCCGAAAACCCCTTAGGTAACCCGTTTTCACGGGCAACAAATTAACATGCATGCCACATTTCAAGATCTGCAGGAATAATAGTTACGGAGATCTCACGATGAATAAATGAGTGAGACGTTTTTCTTTCTATATAGAGAGAGATGTCACTCCAAAAAATGCTTCAGTTCGTACTTTCCTTGGCAATATTTCGTTCATTATCCCTACCTACTTAGAAAGTTTTTCATTTAATGTTAAAATTTTCCCTTTTACAGACTCCTTAAGTGCTCGTGGAAAAACTAACCTACGCGGCTTACCTAAAAAAATGAGCTTCTGCATCGCTGGTTTGGGCGTATTTGAAAGAATGACCTAGCTTTCCTCAGACCTGCCAGATCCCATGATTTAACGCACTGCGACTTCTTAAGACCATATCACACGTATACGTTTCGAGCAATTTTTCCTCGGTTACCATAAGCAACGGCTTTCAAACAGCTTTTTGCTAGAGACCTCAAAAAGTTGTTCCAAATAAAAGTTGCTTGAAATTCCAGTCAATGGAATTCTTCGGCGCTCTAACGTCATAAACAAGATGGCAGCTTCCATTTCGTCAAACACATAAGATATGGCGTATAGTATTTTAATGGTGTAAATATTTTAACGGCGTATAATATTTTAAACAGAATGGTGCTCCATTTTGTTTACACCTATGACAAATGTGCTATCTAAATAAAAGAAATTTTGGATGTTCGTTTGCCGAAGTAGAAAAATCGGCGAGTAATTGTTCAATGTAGATATAGAGCGTGGCTGACGTCAGAGCCTTTGTCGTTTTCTTTACGGCAATCCTTCACCCTCAGATAGGGCGAAAAATTGATCCAAAAAGTTGCATCAAAAGTGTACGTGTGATAAGGCCTTTAGGGAGTATATTAAGGCGTTTATATTCTCCCACAACCGCAATCCTTAGTCGAGCTCAAAGAACGCATCAGTGCTGCTGTGCAGATTATTGAAAGGATTATGCTGCAGAATGTATGGAATCAGCTCGATTATCCTCCGGATGTGTGTCACGACACC
Source organism: Trichonephila inaurata madagascariensis (assembly GCA_019973955.1). Classification (NCBI taxonomy): domain Eukaryota; kingdom Metazoa; phylum Arthropoda; class Arachnida; order Araneae; family Nephilidae; genus Trichonephila; species Trichonephila inaurata. The sequence continues at coordinate 114,295 of BMAV01014636.1, read as the reverse complement.
AAAGGGGTACGCATTGAACATTTTTAGAAGGTGTACACACACACACACGAAGTCTATTAAAAAAATTTCCAACCTTGATTTTTATCGCGTATAGCGGAGATTCTAGAACGACGCCACTGTGCACAATGAGGGAAGTGATACCTTAATACACATGCATGAATTTTTTCTCTTTGGTCCAGTGTACCAGTTCTTTTCCGCAGGCAGGCGAGTAAGGTGCTGTTATTTTCTTTCCGTTGGATTTTCATTTCTTTAAACATGACTGAACGACTTGAGCAGAAGTACTGCGTCAATTTCTTTTCAAAAGTTAGGTGACTTTTCTAAGCGATTCGTAACATTCAGCAAGTGTTTGGTGACGATGCTAAGGGGGAGGGTCACATAAATTAAGGACGGGTTTAACCGATTCAAAAGTGCACGCACGTCGGTAGAGAGTGACAAGCGTTCTGGGGGCAACAAACCGTTCGAAATGCAGCAGTTGTTGTAATGGTAGAAGATCCGATAATGAAAGATAGTTGTTGAACCGTACGAGAAACTGAAAAACAAGTTGAGATCAGTATATGTTCTCTACATGCATTTTTGTGTGATCATACACTGGCGGGAAACGAAATCTGTTCTCAAACTTATGTTGGTGGAACAGAAAACTTTGTTTTGCAGTTGAGTAGGTCCTATTGGACACTATAAACGCTGAACCGGACTTCTGACTGAATTGAAAAAGCCATTGAAAGGATCACGTTTTTGGAGATGTAATAAAGCACAACGCAACAGCAGAATTGAACATCATTCCAGAAGTTGAAGGAACGCAAGGCTGAAAATGTGTGAAGGAACAAATTGAACTACTTTGAATTTGACTAGGATCCTATTCTTAATAACTAAGATATTTTTTCTGGCCAAAGGTCGAATACTTCTTTAACAGACTTTGTAAACTCGGTGAGTTTGCGGCTCTTTTCACACATCTTTTATATGTATACGTGTAATACTTTTGAAAATATAGCATTTTCAAAAGGAATGAATTATTTATGTTAACCCTGTTTATCTATATCGTTAATGGCTAATGTATATTTATGTGTATAAATATCTTTATTAAAATTTTGTGTGTTTCTTCTTTCTTTTTTTTTTCGTTAAAGCTAGGTATCCGACTACGTTCGGAACCGAGATTTTGCAAAAGCGTGTAAATGGATATATTTATGATATTTAGTGTCACTTAGATAGAATACATGTATAATTGTTTTGCGACATTATGACAAAACAGTTTAAATACAATATTTGGGCAAAAAATTAACTTAGAATAACCTTTTTTCAATGTCTCCTTTTTAAACAATGCTTCTATTGTATTAATATTTTGCCTGTCTATAGCTCAGACCTCTGCACAGAGGCTCAGCTAGAATTTTTGAAACGCATAACTCGGAAGTCCATTTATCCATGTTTTACGAAAACAGAAGGGAGAAATTTTAAGAAAATACGCCGATAATTATTTCAAATCTTTGTAACTCTGAAAATAATTTGAATTTTTCAAAAATCATAGTTGATCCTCTGTACAGAGGTCTGAGCTATATACCGGCAAAATATTAATATTATAGAAGCATTTTTTACAAAAGGAGAACATTTGGAAAAAAAGTTATTCTGAGATTAATTTTTGAAAATATTGTTTTTTAAATATATTTTTTGTTGTCATAATATCCTTAAAACAATTTTATACATGCATTCTAATCTAAGTGAGACTAAATATCATGAAAATTATACATTTATGCGCTTTTTAAAATCATGGTTCCGAACCTAGTCGGATAGGATACCTTAAAAAAAAGGTATGTCGGGGATCACACGCGGCCCTGCGAGTTTGACATGTTTGAACTAGGCAAACAATAAATATTTTAACTTATAGCAAAACTACACAAACGGAATGAGACTCGCCTGTCCCATTTTGCAGCATCTGTTTTGCACACACTTAATAATTTTGCCATCACAAAAGTCATCTTGTTCCTTTAAATTAGGGACTTTCACATTTGAGGGCCAAATTAATAAATTTACAATGATCCGTGGGGCCGCATCAATAAATTCACAGTAATCCGGGGCCACACGACTGTCAAAAAAATATTGCAGTCAGGAAAAAGGTTTGTTTTAATACTGATTCTGAGGGAAGAGAGGGTGTTTACACATTTATATATATATACCAGTGGCGCACACAAGGGGGAAGGTCCTGGGGGTCCGGACCCCAAAAGTCCTTGATTTTTTCTGATTGGTTATAATTCTAAGTGTATAATACGTAAAATTTAATTAAATGTTCGTTATTAATGATTAATTTTATTAATTAATGCTAATTATTTATTCAATAATTAGTTTTTTACTGTGTTTTGTTCCTGAAAATCGACAAAATCAAAAATAGCATGATACAAGAATGTTGAACTTTCAAACCCGGACCCCCCCTTGAAAAATTCCTGTGTGCGCTACTGATATATACATATATTGGTTTCAAAAAAAGTTAAATAGAAGTCGAATTAAAATGCTTTGCAAACTTGTTAAAGATAAAGAGTCCCACTTTTTTTTCCCGAAAATTTCTGAATTTTATGCAGTCTGATTTTAAATATTTAAAATACAGTGAAATTTTTCTCAAATGAATATCACTCACATCAGTGAAGTGTTTTAAATAGCAGGAATAACAGAAACAAAGGGCGCTTTTTTACAAAAAAACAGAAACAGTCATTTTTTAAACACCTAAAATTCACATGACGGGCAAATGAAATGCCCTCAGCGGGCCATGGGTTGAAGACCCCTACTTTAAATAGTTTCTGCTTTACAATTATGATTTGTACTTACTTTCACTATCTCCATTTCCAGCTTGCAACTTCCGCAAAGGAAAATGTTTCTTCCCTCTCCTTAGATAAAGGAATTCCACAACTAAAGCATAAGGGGTGGGCGCGTTTCTAGATTGGAAGAAAACATACATATCATAGATTAGCAGGAAAAGGTTTAGATAACGTATATCAAAAGAAAAACAATCTGAAGTAAAGAAGGAAACTCTTGTAAATAATAAATTCTGAATATTATATAAAAATATATATATTTTAAAAAAATCGTAGTTATAAAATATTTTCTAATACACTTAATAATTCCCATAAGACTAGAATTTTGTAATGTAATGCAATTTATGAACATAATTATGTAAAATTTCAGAATATAATTTCGAATTTTTCCTAATGACCTTGAGGTTGTCTCCAACAATGGAACCATTTCCTGTTGGGAACGTCTCACACTAATCACATAGTTTTGTGAGAAAATATCCAAGACTGGACAATCCGACACATGTATTAAGGCAAGTCAACCTTTAACCTCTTTTGATCCAGCCGACAAAGAGGTAACCGGTGCAGTTCCCAGGCCATTCTCCAACTTCAAAGTCCACCGCACGAGGGTTGACAAGGACCAATGACCGGATAGTAACCCCGGCTACGTCCAAACAGAAGTGATTTTATGTCACGTGGTCTTGGAATGACATGACGAATTCAATCTATGAAGAGACACGAAAAGGGAAAACCCAATCGAATGAGAGAAGTTTCTACATGCTTCAATACTCTACGACTTCCCAACACACTCCAATGGATTCTTTCTATCTTTCCGATTAACTTCCAGATTAGCTTGGACTCTTTTACACCTACAGTGACCTATCAAAGCTCCGAATAACGAGGATTTTATGTCACCCTAACGCAGCCTTTCACACACAGGAGTAATTTTGCCTTAACAGCGACCTCAACAGTGCTGTGCTTTAACAATCTCTTTTACCGTATATTACACACCATGAAGAAATCATCAGAATTAAATGAAATTTAATGCACAAACGACTTGTATTAATACAAATAAATGACGAAAGTTTCAAAGGAAAAAAAATATTGTGTCCGAAATCAGTATTTGGTGTAGCCACCGCACGCTGCAATAAGTGGTGCTATACTACGTGGCGTGGAGTCAAACAGATTTTGAATATCTGTTTGTGGAAGAGAATTCCATATTGCTTATATGCGCAGAAAAAGTTCGTATTTTGAAGCTGCGGGACGCGGATCACGAGTGAGACACCAACCAACCAAATCCCACACGTGCTCAAATGGTGACATATCCGGCGAATAAGCAGGCCAAGGAAGAAGTTGCATGTGGTGGGCTTAACAGAAGTCTTTAACAGTCTTTGCAACATGTGGGCGTGCAAAGATAGCTCCAGTTATGCCTTGAAGGAAGGAAACGCCTTAGGGCTGTAGCACTTCACGGACCTGTTGCTACTGAGATTACCCTCAATTCGTAGCAAATTGGATTGTTCATGATACGAAATCGCACCCCAAGCCATAACTCCGAGTGTTAGTCCACTACGTCATTCGATAACGCACTCTGGAAGGCAGTGTTCACCGCATAGCGTTTAACACGAATGCGGTCATTATGGTCCCACAAATTGAAGCGTGATCAGTGGCGCACACAAGGGGGGTGTCTAGGGGTCCGGACACCCCCACAGCCCTTTAATTTTTTTTCGATTGGCTATAATCCTATGTATATATTACGTAAAATTTAATTAGGTATTTGTTATTAATAATTAATTTTATTAATTAATGCTAATTATTTATTCAATAATTAATTTTGTATAGCTTTTGTTCCCGAAAATCGACAAAATCAAAAGAATATATTGGGCGGCCTATTGGAGCATGATACCAGAATGGTGAAATTTAGACCCTGGACCCTCTCCCTTTTGTGTGCGCTACTGAGCGTGATTTATCTGAAAAGACAACTTGGTGCCAATCAGCTTGCCAGGCTCTGTGCTCATGAGCCCATTGCAGACGCAACCGTCGATGGTTTGCCGTGAGGGGGATCCTGTATGAAGGTACCCTTGCACGCAATCCACGTTGCAGCACACGTCGACGAATTGCCGAAGCCGAACATTAGTGCACCTGTAGCAGTAGACCAATGTGCTGCCAACTGCCTGGAGGAAGCTGTACGGTCATTCACCGCCATGCGGAGCAGGTATCGATCGTCGCGCGCTGACGTCACTTTCCGTCGTCCCCTGCCAGTTTTTCGATTTGTTTGGTGCTCGTCGGTCCACTATTTCCAAACTCGCATCACTGTGGAATTGTTCCCCTGCACACGAGCTCCTACTGTGCGATAGGAGAATCCTCCTTCTCGAAGGCCGATAATCCTCTCCCGTTCAACTCCGTATGTTGTTGGATTCTTTCCTTACTTCGTCGTAGAGGCATACTTGGGTCTCACTAATGGCTTACCACTAACAAATAATCATTAACTATTTTCAACGTCCCGCTACAGCATAATTTTTTGGATGACATTCGAACGGTGGAGTAATTAAAGTTTCATTGATGGCGGTAATCTTTAACATATTCAGTCAAACAATTTGGAAAAACGTGACAGGAAAACCCATATTGCAGTTAATTAATTTTTCTCATAAGAACGGGCTGCTCAGACGGTATAGTGGTTAGTGACCCTGACTCCAGTTTCGTAGAGCCTGGATTAGAATCCCGGAGAAGGCATGGATGTTTATTATTGTATAGTGCCTGTGCGGCATGTTCGCATTCGAAATATTCGAGGAGACGGCAGTCCTTTCCTTAGGTTGGCAGTAAGGAAGAAAGGTGAGATGCCCTTGAACTCTCCCCATTATGTTCTTCGCAAAATAGCGATGGAACGGGCCAAAACGTGCTGTCACCTGCATGAGGCTCAAAGGTGCGCCTTACGACAGATGTCATCTAGCTCTTCCATGCAAAATGAATTTCGTGGGCTTCGACCTGACACCATCGATCGTGTGGTATTAGAAAAACTCAAATAAGATGAAAACAATAGATGTAGAACGGGAAAATATTTAATCTGAATGCTATTTCAGTATTTTTGGAGCTCTACGCTGAAACTTCTTTTTTAACACTAGAGCTCTAGAAATAAAATTGAATTTGATTTTAATTTTTTTTATCATTCTGTGTCCTAAACCAGTGTTCCGCAACCCCCGGTCCGTGGATCGAATGGTGCCAGGCCGCCTAAAGAGCATCAAACTATTGGCATTTTATTTAAAGAGGAGCATTTCTCTCGGATTTGAGCAACTTTCCACAGAAATCACTTTATATTCCACGTTAAATCACTTTTGCTCAATTTTGATGTTGTGACGGCTCATGCGTCCTTTCTCTAACATAACCTCTGTGTTCTTTGACGGCCAAGATTAATGGCAAATCTTTTCCAACCCAAATCCAAGAAGTGAAACGAAGGTGTAGATGCAAATAAGAGAGCCTTTAAAAGGACAGACGTTTTAGTAAGCTTAATGGCAATTTAGAGAAAGTTTAGTTTGAAAAAGGTAGAAGTGTAATTTGACGGCATACCCAAGAATCACGGACATCTAGCCAATATTACAAGGTACATACCATTGTACTCGAGCCTAACTGAATATCTGAAGTTGATTGGACCGTTGCTTGGACTTCAAGGTAGGAAGATTATTTTCCGAATTCGAAATATTATTAGGATTGAGAGTAGGCGGATAATATAATTATTTAGATAAGTGATCCAATTGCGTGATCTGTGTTAACTACGGCTACGAGTTTTGGTTTATTCTCACTTAATATAAGTTTGTTCAATATATAAGTAATTTAAGTTAAACTCTTAATAAAAGTCATATTAAGAATTCTAAAATGTCTCTTCATTTCGAGAATCCCACACCTCTAACTTACGCTGAAACCCCACGATATGGTCGACAAAGATCGACCATATCACAATGTAACTATATTTTATTCTGAAGGCATATTTAAATGTAACTGAATTAAAATTGTTAAATGAAAACAATCTAAAATATAAACAATGAATCTGTCCCACCCTCAGCGGGCCGCAGTAAAATTATCAAACGTTGACCGGTCCGCAGCGATAAAAAGGTCGAGGAGCACTGTCCTAAACAATCTTCAACGATTAAAATTCAACGAACTTTACCAGAAAAGGAATATTTAAACAAATATTTCAAGGAAAGCTTTTCACACTAATAATAATAATAAAAAAACTGCATCACTACCACATTTGTAAACAGTTTTTTGAAAATAATAGATAGGTTCGAAAAAAGTATTCATTATTTTTCCTCCTTGTTTTTCCTTTCCTTTTTAACCGCACTTTACAAAATGATATCAAAAAATTTTAACGAAAGATTAACATTTTATTACAATTTAGCAAGGAAGAAAAAATAGGAACATATTTTGTGACCTATAGTAAAATACTACAAACATCCCACTAAGTAATAGAAATAATACTCATAGGATAACGCTTTAAAAATATACAAGCTAAGAAAATGACTTGCATAAGATACATCGAAGAATTAGATGAAAGAACAGTAAATAACTCGGTATATGTACATATTTTATAAAAATGTGAATATATATACTATTCTTGTATAAAATTAATATGAAACTAGAATAGCGTTTCCCATCCTGTGTTACACGCATCTCCGGGGGTACGTGGATGGTCTAAGTTCACACATGTGACGTCACTTAGCTACATGATAACGACAATCACTTGTTTTCAGTCAACCAGTTCAAAAGATGAATGTGACGTCAGAATCACATGATGAATACAATGAAGCGTTTCCAGCCAATCAGTTTTTGTGCTCCGTTGTTGCCAACATTTTCTTTTAAATAGTGAAAATTTGTCAATAATACGAACGTATATAGGTAAACAAAATGCACTCGTTTTAAAAATATTATACGCGCAGTATGTGGATTTTTTTAAAAAAAAAGATTTGAAAAACCTTTTGTGGAATTTTAACATCTGTAACTAATTTACTAATTTAAAATTTCATCTAAATTTTACACGTAGAACAACAAACACAAGACTAATGTCAGTTTGTTTTGATTTCAAGGGAGAACACGTGATTATATGCATCACATGACCGTCACGAATTTAGATCATTGGTCTTAGTGGGTACACGGGAAAAGATCTGAAGGTGGACATTAATACAGGGTGAGTACAAATGGTGGTTCTGAGTTTAAAAGAATCATGTTTTCGAAAAAAACCTACTGCATATATTACAATAATTGATACATGAATGTAAAGAGAACTATACTTCCTTTTTTCGACCAATGATCAACAGCACATTCAAAATTGCTGTGATTGAAATCCAGAAAACGGGAAAAAGTACCATCCAACAAGAGCATTCAGCGATGGTATCATCGAAAGAAAAGTAGCAGCTGGCCAAGCGTCTCAGAAGAAGCAATGGAGAGGTTGAGGCAGAGTCTTGTTCCAGATCAAAGAGAGTTGCGGCCTGTGAACTTGGAATACCCCAGAAAGCAATATAAAAAATTTTACGAAAAGAATTTATAATTTGAAACCGGATCATTTACAGTTGACACAACAAACAACAGAGTACAACAGGGAAGAATTTGTGCGGCATTGCGAACAAATTGACAGAGTGATGCTAAAAAAGGTATGGAACGAACTGGATTGCGGAACGGACGTATACCGTGTAACACAGTGCTTCTCAAACTGTGGGGCACGCCCTCCTAGAGGGGTGATACCCAGCTAGGGGGGCGCGAGTATATCGAAATGTCGAAAATAAAAGGTTTAAAAATCACAAATTTACTGAAAGGAAGCAAAACAAAATACATTCTGACATAACAAAAATAAAATACATATTTATAATACTAATATATATATATATAATACTATATATTTCTTCACTGTTATTTTATATTACTATAATACTAATATAATATACATGTAAATGCATCAATACTGCACAATGCCCTTGATAATTGATTTACCAATACTAAATTAGGAACAATATTATAATTACTTGGGACTTCCATGGGCTCATCATATATTAAAATTTATGAAAATTTAACATTTATCTTGATAATCTGTATGGTTTATAATTAAAATCGTATTGTAGCTTTATTTCAAAGTGCATTATTATCGAATTCAAATCATTGTTATTGTATGGGAGGGGGGATAAAAATTATGATTGAAAATTAGGTCGCAAATATTTAAAGTTTGAGAAGCCCTGGTGTAACAAGGGGGTCACACATCGAACACTTGTAACAGAAAAAAAACTTGGTATATTTCTCTTTACATTCATGAATTTGTTAAATTACAACGGCGTCATGTCAACGTTGAGCTCCACTAATCAGAGACTTCATATCGAGGGAGATTAAGTCTCTAATTGGCTAGACGCTCAACTCCCGACGCTGACAGCCTTGGTGTGAATTCAGCATTATTGTAGTATGTGCAGTAGTTCCTATAGAAGATTTTTTAAATCGGGTCCATCATTTTTACTCCACCCTTTTAAGCAAATTTCACTCAATTGAAAAGTAATAATTTTTTAAATATTTTAACACAAGAGAAGTTGCGACATAAGACTCTTATTTCTTTCTCATATTACGCAATTCAAGGTATATTTTTTTCTTCGTATGACGTTATGACTTTTGTTAAGAACAGCTACTAATTTCTAATATTAGTATTATAGTATGTGAATCGCCATTCCTGAATAAGAATACTTAGTATTACGTAACTAGAGAACTTACCCAATCTCTATCAAACTTTGGGGGCGCAGGGTTTGGTTTTTACTCTCTTTGTTGCAGTCTCCGCAACAGAAATTTCCTAAGACACACAAACACATAACTCCTTCAAATCTTGGCTTGCTTTCACGGCAATCAAAACACCAGAAATGTGTAAGACTAAACTCGTGTCCTGGTGCTCTTCCGATACTATCTAAAAAAAAATGATGATTATTATTATTCTCATACGTATTCGTCTATTTTCCATTATGCAACAACAGCATAATCCCAATGTATACACAAACGATCCTTAAATCACTACTGTATTCATCAAGAAAACGAAATTTTCTGCACATTTATCAATAGATCTGACTACAAAAATGATCAATTATTTAAGAAAAGGATTTAAAGGAATAAATGATTTTTTTCTCATGACATTAAAGCAAATCAAAGATTTTCGTAAGATTGATTGATTGAATATCAACATCGCACTGTTCAGCTACACGAGGGCTTTAGGCGACGGACCAGTTAATTTTGAACCATGGTCAAATGACGTGGACGACACCTGAGCTGGCAACCCCTCTCCTAACTACCACACCACACCAACGGGAGGACGTTTCAGCTCTCGAACGATTTAACGTTCATCACTGCCCTACACGGCGGGTCTTTAGTGTTACTGGGCTCGAACTCGTGACAAGGTAAGCCACGATCCGATACCTATACCACTCGGCCACCGCAGCCACAAAATTTTCGTAAGAGTAAATATATTATGCCATTTGAAACTCTACAACTCTCTCCACCTCCAGAGTTGAAATTATGCATTTCACTGATCCATCTCTTAAGGTATACGACTGTCGCCCAACCGGTATAGTGGTTAGCGATGCGGACTGCGGTGCCGTAGGGACTGGGTTCGAATCCCGGAGAAGACATGGATGTTTGTAAATGTATAGTGCCTTTGCGGCATGGGGGTATTCTAAATAGCCGTCGAGCCGCAAGTCCACTCGTGTGGTTGGTGGAAGGGGAAGAGAAGTGGGAGGCCCCTGACCCCCATGGTTTTCTCCCTCTAAATTGGGGTGGAACCGAGCAAAATCGTACTGTCACCTGCATGGTGCTAAGACTAAAGACAGGCGTAAAAAATTTTAGCCCTTAGCCGCGATGAATTTCGCGGCCTCGATCTGACTTTGTCAGGCAGGTGGCATTAGTCACAACAACAACAACAGGTATCCGACTACGTTCGGTACCATGATTTTAAAAATTACATAAATGGATAATTTTCATGATATTTAGTGTCACTTAGACAAGAACACATGTATAAAATTGTTTGAAGGACATTGAAAAAAAAAATTGCTGAAATGCAAGATTTCAATAAAAAATTAACTTAGAATAACCTTTTTTTCAAACTGTTCTCCTTTTGTGAAAAATGCTTGTATTATAATAATATTTTGCTTGTATAAGCTCAGACCTCTGTACAGAGGCTCAACTGTGATTTTTGAAAAATTCACATTATTTTCAGAGTTATAAACCATTGAAATAATTATCGGCGTTTTTTTTCTTAAAACTTCTCCCCTCTGTTGTAAAACATGGATAAACCCACTTCTAAGTTATATATTTCATAAATTCTAGCTGAGCAGTGGCGCACACAAAAGGGGCGGACCCGAGGACCCCCTTTGTGTGCCTCTACATTCTTAAGGAACATGGTACGATTTAAGCAAAAAATTAATTTAAGGATTTTCAAAATTTTTTTGGTTGCTTCCTATGTGCGTATACTATGTAAAACAGATTTTGTGCTCAAAATTTCATAAAATGTTAGCTATTTGATTTTTTAAGGAAAAAACCTAAAATTTCTGAAATGATTTTAAAAAATGCTACTCCTCCTACAAATATTTACGTACATACATGAAATTTGATTTACAAGTACGTCCAACTATGTATAACAAAAGTTGGTATGGGTTTTGCGATAACACGATTGGTATTTGTACAATACTTCTTTTTATGAATCCTTATTGAAAATTCCTGAAAAAATTTGCAAATTCTAACTTCAATTATTTTTTTAAAAATAAGTATTGCTTTGATTCAAAAAATCATACCAACTTTTGTTACATGTACTATTAGCAATGGGTAAAAAAAATTCCAAGCATTAGGCCCAATAGAAAAAAAGCCTTAGCATTTTAAATGAAGACAAACTAGTTATTTTACCTTTCCGAGATAAGTTAGTTTAAAGTTTTGATTTGCCATAGGGATGTGAATAAAAATGAATGTAAATGCTTTCATAATTCGGCGTTTTTAAGTTTAGAGTTTTCAAATTTTGTGAGGTTATAGAAAAGTATATAAAGAATAACTTAGACTAGAAAATTTATATTTGATTTTTTTACCGATTTTTGTCATTTGAATCGTACTCTGTGTCCTCTTAAGGTATCCGACTACGTTCGGAACCGGGATTTTAAAAAAACGCATAAATGGAAACTTTTTCATGATATTTAATGTCACTGTTCATGACAAAATTCATTAAAGTGGATGTGCCTAATTTTACAAATCTTTACCAGCCACGTTTGAAAATACTGGAAAATTCGCATATGAAATTATTTCCAAGTGTGGAAGTCCTTATCAGTGCGAGTAGTTATTTTTAGTTATGAAAGGAAATATGTGTGTGTTACGTTAGAAATAGTGTAATAACGACGCTTACTTTTGGTTAGTTTTGAAAGTACACTGGTGTGAAAAACTTAAGCAACAATGTAAAAATTTAGCAGATAGCCATGGAATTGCAGAAAAGGAGGTCTGGAGATCGTGGAGGAACACGTAAGTCAGTGGGGAAACGTCATGCGTATGCAAATATCAGGAACAAAACGTCAGAAGCGATCTGAGCGTACGCAAAACGCGTGATGTCGGCGCGTGCTGCTCAACAGTAGAATGAAATGAAGGACGGAGACGCAATTCCCACTATTCTCTGCAAGTGCCAGTGAGTCAGTTCGTGAAATATGGCTAGAAGAAATCACCTGGAAGACTTCACACGTGGAAGAATGATCGGAAGCTGGAGGAGGGGCGTACTGTCCCAATTTAGCTGCAGAGTTCGGAATCAACAAAAGTGTCGTTTCGCGCGCGGGAAAGCGTTCCAAACCACAGGTACAGCTGTTAAAAAGGTTGGTGTGGCCGCCCGGGACGACAACTGCGGGGATGACCGATATATCATCCTGCAGGCAAAAAAAGATTGACAGCAGTCAGCTAGCGCCATTGCCCCAGAAACTCTGTACAGCAACAGGTTGACAAGTGTAGCGGTTTACTGTGGCCAGACGCCTTCACAAAGGGGCCTGTTGCCCGCCGTCTGAACGCTGCCTCCGTGAAAGTTGGCACCGAAGCACCGTTTACAGTGGGCCAGAGAGCACAAAAACTGGACAACTGATCAATGGAGTCGGGCCTCTTTACGGATGAGAGTCGGTTCCGTACCAGAAGCGTTCTCAACGCGTTTTGATTTTGGGGAGAGATCGGGACCGGTTTTATCCCAGTAACATCAAGGAAAGACATCGTTACGGTGGTCCTGGAGTTCTTCCGGTTGGTATTACGCTGAACGGCGGAACTGAGCTTCACATTTTCGACAGAGGGTCTGTAACCGGGGATCGCTATTGTGAGGAGGTACTTCTTCCCCATGTGCATCTTTCCGAGGTGCCATTGGCCCAGACTTCCTTTTATGGATGACAATGCACGGCCACATCGCATTCTTGCTGTTCAGGAGCTGCTGGAAAGTGAAGATATCACCGAATGGATTGGCCAGCGTGCTCCGTTTTAAAACCCATCGAACATGTGTGGGATGCTTTGGGGAGACGTATTGCCACGCTTACATCATCCGGAGACAACCAACAACTCAAGCAGATGTTGATTGAGGAATGGGCACTCCTACCTCAAGAAATGTTGCACCAGCTGGTTCTGAGTATGCGGAGGCGGTGCAAAGCAACCATTGTAGTAAGGGTAGGGCATAAACCATATTAAGGAACATCTGCTTGTTGTTCTTCCTGTTGGATAGACAATCATGAGTCACGATACTATGCGTTCAATAAAGCTTGTTTTTGTTTGATTCCATACCGTATGCGTTGCTTTCCTTTTTCAGCGCCGATGCTTTCGTCATCCTTTACGTACATAATACTCTCCCTCATTTCAGAATTTCATGTCTCTCAGATGATTTTTCGTGAAGTTATGGCAATAAACCCACCTGTTGCTTAAGTTTTGCACACCAGTGTAATTACTGCGCGAACAAAATTTCTCCCGAAATAGGAAAGATCGTAACAGAGAAGAGTTGTCAACTGCGAGAACGTAATAAACATTAAATTTTTCTTGCTCTTTTTATATGCTTATTATAATGTTTTATTCGAAATAAACCTACGTTTCTATGAATATTGATTTTATTTTTGCGACCCACCTGAAGTTAAACCTTGTTTGTTTGGCCCAAGTCAGTCTCTTAGTTTGACACCCTTGCTGTAGGGCAGAGGTTACCGAAGTGGTGGTTTGCGAGAAAATTTCGCTGGTTCCCAGAAAAATGTGGAATATATTTACTCGTTAAGCTATATTTTAAGATACAGTGAAACATAATTCGATTCATAACATTAATTTAACACTTAAAAAATCCTATTAGTGGTCCGAGGGATTTAAATTATGGATTTACTGGTTCGTGAGGTCAAAAAGTTTGGCAATCACTGCTGTAGGGTATCACTGTAGTGCAGTAGCACACACAGTGGGGGGTTCGGGGTTGAAAGTTCACCATTCTTGTATCATGCTATTTTTGATTTTGTCGATTTTCAGGAACAAAACACAGTAAAAAATTAATTATTGAATAAATAATTAGCATTAATTAATAAAATTAATCATTAATAACAAATATTTAATTAAATTTTACGTATTATATTCTTAGAAATATAACCAATTGGAAAAAAATCAAGGGCTTTGGGGAGGGGGTCCGGACTCCCCCCTTGTGTGCACCACTCTGCTGCGGTGTAATACTGTCCACTTCTAAGTATCAATGAAAACAGAAGCAACGTGATAAAACAGAAATAATTACGGGGTTTGTTACAAAACACTTACTAAAAATAAAAAATATTGCACAAAATAATCGTATTTTGTAAAGTTGTGATATGAATCTCGCGCGCCGTGGTTTGGCCACCCCTGCTGCAGATACTTCATGAAATCTCCTCAGACACCAAGAATGAACATCGCTTACATCTCCGTTATTTCTCATTGAGAAATCGCCTGTTGCATTTCAAGCGACGCTCTCCATACTGTAGACAGCGGGACTTTGTCTGCAATATTTTTAATATATGCAACATTAATTGCTTATATTCTTAAGAAATCTATTTAAACAGTTTCTGATATTTTTATCGATATAATTAACTCTTAAGTACCAGACTGGACTTTTTAGTATCCCTCCAAATCCCAGATTTCTGGAGATAATGGCTTTGACGCATTTATTTTTTCTTTTTGACACTAACTAATTCTCACGTTTGTTTGTGCTTCGTTTTGCTTTCTCAGGTTTGTATAGCTATTATTGTTGTTTATTTTTACTTCCTCTGACAATAGGACATAGTCGTTGAATTTCAACGAAAGGGTATGAATGAAAATATTTGGCAAAATTTGGAAAAGGGCATCCGACACGTTGGGAACCCTGTTTTAAAAAAACGCATAAATGTATTTTTTGATATTTGTGTCACAGATTAAATAATATATAAAATTTTTAAGGACATTATCACAAAAAAAAATTATTTAAATACAATATTTTGGAAAAATTAAAAAAAATTTTTTTCCAAATGTTCCCCTTTTTAAAAAAAGCTTTATTTTTTTGTAACGTGTCAGTTGTTATAAAAAGAAAAATTTGTCCCCCATATTTTTTAAAATTTAAACGTATTTAATAGCTTCATTTTTTATTAAAAGTTCATTAAATAGGCCGCCGGGGGCGCTTTTTTTAAGGGCACCTTTTCCGCAAGGCACTCGACAATCCCTTTTTGGGTCCCTTTTAGTTTTCCATGGTTCTCTGTTTCCCTTCGGGCTGTCCCATCCGGGGGTTTTTCTCCCAAACTTTTTTCCGTCCGTTTCTCCCCCCGTCCCCGTTCCAGTCTTTTCAAGTCTCCTTCTTCTCTCTTCCAAAAAAAACCCACCAGGGGGGGGTCCACCATACGCCCCCCGTTTTTCCCCCTTTTCAGGTCAAAAAGAAAGGTCCCCCTCTTCCCCATTGGCCCGGGGGTCCCCAGTTTTTCGGTAACACAAAAATTTTCCGTCTGGAATCCAAGGGCGCCATAACTCTCATCCATTCATCTCACCTGGGCCTCACACCCCCCCTCTCAATGCATCGACTTGCCGGCCCCCTATTCAAGATTTTTTCAAAAAAGGAATGCCTAGCCCGGATTCTTTAGCCATTGTAAATTCAGACCAGATGCCCGCGCTTGACCAGAGACAAAAACAATATAGGCCTTTCTGACTTGTCATCAACATCTGTTTGGGATGAATGGATAGGGTGACTTCAAAATAATAGAATGGGATTAATCGAAACGTCACATTTTTCATAATTTGCCTGTATACAGCTCAGACCCTTACAGAGGCTCAACTATGTGTTTTGAAAAGCCCCATTATTTCCGGTTACAAACATTTGAAATATATCGGCGTATTTTTTTTAAAAAATTTCTCCCTTCTTTTCGTAAACATGGATAAATCGACTTCCGAGTTATGCGTTTAAATTCTGGCTGAGCCTCTGTGCAGAGGTGTGAGCTATAGACGGGGAAAAATATTGTACAATAGAAGCATTGTTTACAAAAGGAGAACATTTGGAAAAAAGGTTATTCTAAGTTAATTTTTTGCCAAAAATATTGTATTAAATAATTTTTTTGTCATAATGGCCTTAAAAAAAATTTTACATGTATTCTAATCTAAGTGACACTAAATATCATAAATTTATCCATTTACGTTTTTTGCAAATCACGGTCACCTCGAACCCTTCTCCACAATTTAATCTTAACTTTCTTCTGCCAATTATCAACCATCGACCCTCCTCGCGTACTTTAATCCCAGCATTTAAATAGAAGTATTCATTATAACCTAAATCTCGTCTTCTTCACCGAGAAAGATTTTCAACAGAACGTACAGTTAAAAAGAATAGTTTACCCAAGAGTATTAGTAGAAAATTCACGGATAGACACATTACACCCCTACTATAGTCAATGCCAACTCAAACTTATGGCATTAACAAATTATCCAGTCTTAAAAGTGTATCAAAAGCGATATGGGGAGAGGATCGTGACCCCCTCCCCTTGTGTGCGCCACTGTTAATATGCTTACATTCTTATCACCTAAATAATTACTAATTTTTTTAATTAACAAGTATTCTAAAATATACTTACCTCCAGTAGATGATGGGATGGAACTTTTAGAACCCATACAGTATCGGAAAATTCTTGCACAATAATCTTGTCGTACTCGAAGTCGTTCTCGCCGTAAATTAAAGGAACGGGGCCTACTCTTCATTGACCTTCTGAGAAATCGGCGTTGGTTCACAGGATTTTTCTTTTTCTTGGAAATGAAATTTTTGGGACGACACAAGCGGTGGCGTGCATCAGGAGATGAGTCTTCCGTTCAGAAGACTCTTCGGACGTTAAATAAAGTTTGCGGTGGCGTGCGTCAGGAGATGAGTCTTCCGTTCAGAAGACTCTTCGGACGTTAAATAAAGTTGCGGTGGCGTGCATCAGGAGATGAGTCTTCCGTTCAGAAGACTTCGGACGTTAATAAAGTTTGCGGTGGCGTGCGTCAGGGTGGTCCTCGTTCAGAATCTTTGGACGTAAATAAGTTTTCGTGGCGTGCATCAGGAGATGAGTCTTCCCATTCGGAAAACTCTTCCCGGGCGTAAAAAAAGTTTGCGGTGGCGTGCATCAGGAGATGAGTCTTCCCATTCAGAAGACTCTTCGGACGTTAAATAAAGTTTGCGGTGGCGTGCATCAGGAGATGAGTCTTCCCATTCAGAAGACTCTTCGGACGTAAATAAAGTTTGGGTGGCGTGCTCAGGAGAGAGTCCTTCCATTCGAAAACTCTTCGGACGTAAATAAGTTTGCGGTGGCGTGATCAGGAGATGGCTTCCGTTCAAGACTCTTCGGACGTTAATAAATTTGGTGTGCGGATTATGCTCCATTCAGAGACTCTTCGGACGTTAAATAAGTTTGGTGGCGGGTCGAGATGAGTCTTCCATTCAGAAGACTCTTTTGACGTAAATAAAAGTTTGCGGTGGCGTGCATCAGGAAATGAATCTTCCATTCAGAAGCTCTTCGGACGTTTAAAAAAAGTTTGCGGTGGCTGCATCAGGAGATGAGTCTTCCATTCAGAAACCTTTGGACGTTAAATAAAGTTTGCGGTGGCGTGCGTCAGGAGAAAGGTTCCCGTTCCAAACTTTCGACGTAAATAAAGTTGCGGGCGTGCATCAGGGGAAAGAGTCTTCCCTTCAAGACTCTTGGACGTTAATAAAGTGTCTTGAAGTTTTGTCTCAGAAAATGGGAAAGTAAATAAAAGTTTCGTTCCAAGTTTTGAAGAAATTTTCGATTAATATAAATTTAATATGATCAGTTGATAATATTTTAGAAGAGAGAAAAAAAGTGATGTAGTGCTCACTAGGCAGAGTTTTCAATACTATTCCCGCAAAAAATAAAAATCTTTGGGATTAGAACAACAATTATGGAACATGAATTGAAATTGCTTAAGTGTTACGTCTAAAATATAGTAATGCTAAAATGAGTTTCTTAAGTATTGATGATTGAAATATAAATTGTAACTAATACTTATTATTCCCCTTAGCTGACGATTACAGGATTCGCTCACCAGTGCCACCGTCTTATATACAGGCGCGCGCAGTTACGTAGCACTACGTATAGTGTATAGGACCCTACACTTCCCTATAATATTTCTTAAATTTGATATACAGGGTGACTGGAATGCCCAAATGGGACACTGTAATCTTCCAAAACAGACCATGTTTTCTTCCCTCATGCCTGGGGACAAACAGGTGTCTTACTGATTCTGAAGGTGGCTATGTTTAAAGCCCATTTCCCCTTTCCCAAACCTCAGAAAACGTTTAGGTACCACGATCTATAGGAGGGAAGCTCCAGTGAACAGTAACCATTGTTGGATCCCCGCACATGTAATCGCTCACTATTTGAATGAAAAGGAATGTTGCCAGTTGTGATACATACTCTCAGTGTCAAAGTAACGGGGTGATTCATAGTCCTCCCTGTGGTGTACGAGGTACGGCGAAGGAGTTAATTTCAGTCGCGCAGGTCTATTGTTCCCGAGAACCAGTAGAGTAGTGACTAAAGAGAGGAGAGCCCTGTGCATATCCGCTACGCGTTTGTCAATCAAAGATGAACGGGGGCGTGAAAGAGGCCCCCCCCAGAGGTTTAAGGTATCCGAAAAATGTCTTGAGAAAATCGACCACCAAGCTGATTTACAGGGAGTACCGGGGGAATTTTACATAAAAGAATCCGGTTTTTGAATAATTAAATCGACAGACTTAGAATTCTTCAGACACGTTTCTTTTGTTAAGGTATCCGACTGGTTTGGGACAACTTTCTAAAATATAACTTAAATAATTATTTAATTGTCATTTTTTAATTAAGTATGTTGCAAAACTATGAAAATACAGCAAGAAGAATTTTTTAAAAGCTTATTTTTCAAAATGGTGAGAAATTTGTACCAAAATATTACAAAAAATTGCTCTTCTGCTAACAACTCTAAAAAATATATATATCACAAAAAATAAATAAAATGTTTGCAGGAATACAATTATTTAACATTTATATATCTCTGTTTTTATATTAAAAGCTCAAATTCTACTGTAAAATTATGAAATACAGGTATTGAAATGAAAAAAACCCAGAAATTTTCTTAAGAAACTTTTTTTTTTCGTATAAAACTACATTAAAAAATAACTAATTGAAAAATTACCCTTAGCTTTTAGCAGAAAGCATTATAATACAAAGAAAAAACTCAAAATTTTCATAAGAATATATCTCATTTACTTTAAAAATATACTCTTACCTTTAAAACATTATGTTCAAAAATAACATTCTTCAGAAAATTCAAAAAAAAAGTTTATATTTGCAATAAAACTTTTAAAGATTTGGAAGGTTAAAATCTTTAGTTTTGTATGTCGTGCCTTCCTGATTCCTTCAAACTTTGCATTTTTGAAGGCCCTTTTCCCTTTTTTACGAGGACCTTCTTATCGGTTTAGAATGCCTCGTAGAATCAACAATTCTCGTTTTGTCGAGGTACCAAGTATATCCTTTCATTTCAGAACATAATTTCATTCCTAACTTTTAAAGTAGAGTTATTAGACTAGCAAATCCAGAATTAAAAAGTATTATATGGCGATATAATTTCTTAAACGGAGTGTTTGTAGCTCAACAAAATTGTCTTTCGGGATTTTCTCCACACAACATTGTTAAGACTCATTGCAATTCTGAGCTTTCCCGTGAAGACATTTTCTTAGGAGATTTTCATCGCAAAGTTAATTATAAGTCTTTTTAAAGAATTAATAACTGAATTTGTGAAAGATCCGTTGGTTTTTCTCTCAACGTCTCCCAATAAATTCTGCTTTTTGGAAATCTCTTCTTTTTTTTACCTCATTGATCTTGTTTTTGGCATTACAACTTTAATTTAATTAAAAATAATTGTAACTCTATATAAAAGTACTAATAAAATGTTAAAAAGAGATCTAATTTTGAACACAAATGATAAAAAGATAGCAACTCGTTTAAATAAAAACAAACATTGCAATCAGTTAACTGTTGCCCATTTGAAGGCCAAATATATCTATTAAAATATTTATAAAATTGAAATAAAGTTTACTAAACATAAAAGAATTTGTTAAAATATTTTTAAAAGAATAAAAAACTCATTTTTCAGGTGAAAATCAACCGAAAACTCGCACTTCCGGTTTCGATTTTGGCTTACTACCTCAAACAAAAACAGCTATATAACTCTTTTCTAATTGACTCAGAATTAAAAATATGATATTTTTAAAAGCTTATTAAACAGGCTACAAAAATAGACTGTAAAAAAACTTTCGATTTCTTTGATGAAAATCATGATTTTAAACCAGTCGGATACCTTAAGTTGTTGACTCGCAAGTTACGTGGAGCTTTCACATCTCTTTCAATCATCTGCATTACCTTCCGCATCTCCTTTGATGTCATTCGATAGAGGTTGCGGGGTTAGCCGCACCTTAAGGACCAAGAGACAGAAATTGCAAAGACTTTCAAAAGACGGAGTCTCCGAATGAGCCGTTTGAGTGATCTTGGGCCATACTAGCTAAAGAGGTTGTGAGGACAACCGCATATGGTAGCCGATCATCTCAAGATCTTTAAACGATAAACAGGGCTAGAACTGAATGTTAAAGTTTTGTTTGTCGCCCAACCGGTATAGTGGTTAGCGACGCTGACTGCGGTGCTGTAGGGACTGGGTTCGAATTCCGGAGAAGACATGGATGTTTGTAAATGTCTAGTGCCTTTGCGGCATGGGGGTACTCTAAATAGCCGTTGAGCCGTAAATCCTCTCGTGTGGTTGGAGGAAGAGTGGTGGGAGGCCTTTGACCAACCCCAGAGTGTTCTCCCTCTATATTGGAGTGGAACAGAGCCAAATCGTTCTGTCACCTGCATGGTGCTCAAAGCTACGTCTAACGACATGCGTCACTTAGCCCTTTTCCATGATAAATTTCGTGGGCCTCGATCTGACCTTTGCCGATCAGGTGTCATTGGTAACAACAGCAACAAAGTTTTGTTTAATTAATTTGGAATAAAATGCCTTTTGGCAAAAATCTGTGTGATCACTCACCCTACCCAGTAATGAAGTATTTTTAAGGGCTCACGATACTACAACAGCACACGAAGTCTGTTTGTGACCGATCTCGTGATTTTTCATATGACGAGATCGTAACTTGAGCCGTCACCCTCCCCTCTTCAAAATACCTTACTAAGACAACGGGAGGATGTTGAGCCGTACAGAATAAACGTACATCGGACACATTTACACTGCGGGTCTTCAGCGATACTAGACTCGAACTCATGACGCCCTGGAAGCCATTGCCTTGATCACTAGGCTACCAGGACCACCTCATAATTTTGAATCTGGGCTGTCATCCCCTCCTCCAAACTGTCATACCGCACCAACGGGAGGACTTCGTGCCTCCACATATTTACCGCGCATCGACCCCCTTTTCACTTTGGTCACGAAATTGTGACCATAATCACTAGGCTACCGCAGCCGTTCAAGTATATGCAGTGCATTTGGGGGGGGGCATAAATAAGTAAATCCTTTTCTGAGATAAGTAAATTTTTCGCAAACAGTGTCAAATGTTGCATTGCAAAGCTTTTATAATAGTTTTATAGATAGCTGCGCGATTCAAATTTCGTAACTCGGAAAGGCGTTGATATACGCAAGGGACAGTTAAAGCAGCGGCTAAGCGTGGTTTATATATACGTCCATGCAGTTAAAAAAATAATAATGCTGTGTGTGTGTGTGGATTCGACTTTATTCCTATATTCTTTTTCCAGGCATTATGCTGATTTATATTGTACTAGATATGTAGGAAGAGATTTCATACACTCAAAACTCTTAAAAGATTGACTGATTGCTTGATTGATAGAATTTCCACCTACATTTTTAATACATTGTCTTAAATAATTGGATTTTTTAGTGCTATGGGCCATGAACGGACCACTTAGAAAAACCCGTCGGAGTACATGTTGCCCGCAGGTAGAGTATCGCTAAACTATTTATATTGCGCAGGAAGGTCGGGGCTTCTGGTAGCCTTTGTGATCCTGATTCTTGTCCTTCAATTGATTTTTTTATAATATTTGAATAATATTTTATCCAAAGCGGTGTTTTACGATTCTTCAAAAACAGAACTATGGAAGGTATTTCTATAGTTAAATGCAAGAGCAACCATTGTGAAATTTCATAATGTGAGTTTTAATTCCAAGCTTCGTGCGTGTGAGTGAGTGAGTGAATATTAACGTCACACTGTTCAGTTACTAAAGGGCTTTTGGTAACGAACCTCGCAATTTTGAACCATGGTCAAGCGACAAGGACGACACCTGAGATGGCATCCTCCCTCTCCTAACTTCCACACCATACTAACAGAGGGACGTTTGAGCCTCGACATATTTAACTTGCATCTGACCCCCACACACACACTGCACATTGGGTCTTTAGCGGTACAAGGCTTTAACCCAGGGGTACTCAACCTTTTTTTCCCGCCGGGCCACATACATAATGCAGATATTTCAAGCGGGCTGCACCGTGAGGATAATGGAGGTGAGGCACTATAAGACCAAAGCAACATTGTACAACAGTGTTTCTCAAATTGTGGGGCGCGCCCTCCTTGGGGGGGCGTGACAACTCTACAAGGGGGGGGCGAGCCTATTGAAAAGTCGAGAACAAAAGATTATTTAAAAAAATTATTAATTTACCGAAAGTAAACAAACAAAATACATTCTGACATGATAAATAATAAAATACACATTTACACTCTGATACAATACACTTATAAATATATCAGTGATATACACAATGTATTTTATAATTAATTTAACTATTTTAAGTTAAAAACAAGTTTAATAATTACCAGTGACCCTATGGGTTTGTCATATATATAATTTATAACAAAAATTAACACTTATCTTGATAATTTTTTGTACGGTTTATAACTAAACCTTGTCTATCAAGCATAAGTTTCGCGATCCACTTCCCAATGCCAACCGTTTTCCACGTAGGCACGCGTATGTGATGTAATTGGTAGGGGAAGGAATAAAGGGGCAAAAAATAATCTGGAATAAGTAAACCCTTCGCAAACATTGTCAAGGTCCTTTTATTGCATTCCAAAGTCTTGGAATAATTTTACGGATAGCAGTGCACAGAAAAAATCGTACTTCAGAAAGACGTATATATACGTCTGGAGAAATAATGACTTTGGCTTAGCGAGACGTTTATATACACGGGGGGGGGTGCTTAAGAGGTTGAAGTCGTATCGTAGTTATAGCTTCAAAGTATAGCTTTATTGAATTCAGTACATTGTTATTGTATGGGGGCGCAATGAAAATAATGATTGAATTTTGGGTCGCGAGTATTGCAACTTTGAGAAGCACTGTTGTACAAAGCAAAATTAATCAGAATATTAAAACTCATTTTTTGGGGCTTTTACTATATGTATTAATCTTTCTATCAAACACACAAAAAAATATTTACTTTTATGAATCTTTTAATGAGTTATGGGATACGTACGAGATTTCCTCCCCTTCATGACCAAGCCTCTTGTTTACCTTCTACTATAAAAAAAGGCAAATTGATAGATTTGATTGCTTGGTTGATTGAATTTTCTTTTAGTACACTGTTCATAAATAATTGGATTTCTTAGTGGAGTGTGACCGGGGCATTCAGAAAAGGGCCACATGCAGCCCGTGGGCCGCCAGCTGATTATCACTGCTCTAACCCATCACACGCCATCCAAGAGTATTGTAATGATTTCACTCAGCTCTAGGTTAACTATTTATTTCCATATGAAAATCATCAAAAAAAGATAAATAAAATGGTATATTCTATTACAGGTCAATATCAAGGGTCCGTAACGATTTCAAGTCTCTTTCGCACTCTCTTCCGTTCCTTGATTTTCCAAGCCCGGAGACCGCTGTACTTCGCGGGCTGGTCCGTAATCACTTCGGTCTCTTCCGTACTCTCCCGTTTCCTCGATCTTTAATGCCAGGAGACCGCTGTACTTCGCGGGCTTGTTATCGCTCTTCCTATCGCTCAAGGGACGTCCGAATGGCTCCCTTCAAAAATCCAGTCTTTTCTTTTTATCCGGACTCTCTCGCCCTTTTTATATCATCTCTTTCTCCTAGTCATCCACCGCTCATCTCTTTGTCGGCCTCAGTCCCCCTGGTTCTGCTGCCGCCTTCCGGTCTCGGCTCCCTTGATGTCTCACCCCTCTGCCGCGCCAAATCCGGTCTCGTTTCCGCTAGTCCCAAAGAGGCGCCGAGGATGGGTGCACATTTGTATGTTCTCAGACGCGACGGCGTCACCGAGTGGTGGGGAAAAGAATACACATTGATAAGGCGCCTCTTTTTGACAGTCCGGTCAGCTGGGCAGAAAAGGTGCCGAAACTCGACCACCCAGCTACGAAATTCCTTCCCAGCAATTAGGGAAATGCCTGGAATTTTCGCAGCTTCTGTCGGCAAGGGATCTGTTGGAAAATAGGGGAAAGAGATATGCTTCGTCACAGTATGTTACCTTGACACTAGGCCAGGGATGGCGAACCAATGGCACGGGACACAATATTATGGGTACGTCATCAATCAAAACGGTTTGCATCTTAGCTCAAAATAACAAAGTTCAATATGAAATATTAGACGTACATGAGAAAAACCAGACGAAGAAAAAGTTAGTGAAGAATTTATTTTCGTAATTGATTTTTCAATCAAAGAAATTTTAGTGAGATTTTCTCAGTTCAAAGAATTATAGGAAACGCTCAAGTTTATTATGTGCCTTGTTGTGTGATTTCATTTGATATAAACTGAACTTGTCCCAATTCGATTGGTTGGAAATGGAAGAATTTGAAATGCAACTAATTGATTTCCAATCTAGTTCAGTATGGATTCGAAAATGTATTGAAACAAGGAAAAATTTGGAATTGATTGAAACAGAAAGATTAACGAGCAGTATAAGTAAACGAAATTTTGAAAACATGGGATTGAATTTGATTCCAGATACATTTGACTGTTTGAAGAAACAGGCCAGTGCTGTTTTAACCATTTTATCTACTTACAGTGGTGCACACAAGGGGTCCTGGGGTCCGAACTCCCCCCAAAGCCCTTAATTTTTTTCCGATTGATTATAAATTAAAATATAATTAAATATTTGTTATTAATGATTAATTTTATTAATTAACGCTAATTATTTATTCAATAATTAGTTTTTTACTATATTTTGTTCCCGAAATATCGACAAAATCAAAAGGAACATGATACAAGATTGGTGAACTTTCAATCCCGGACCCCCCCTTGAAAAATTCCTGTGTGCGCTACTGTCTACCTATGCTTGCGAGTAATTATTTTCAGAGAGGAACAATATTAAAGACTCTTTTAGAAGCCATTTGGCAACTCCAACACAACATGCATTCTTCTAAATGTAGCATCTTATAATCGTAATATAAGTTACTTGTAATCTAATCTGCAACAACAGAGGTCACACTAATGTTATTTTTAATTTTGCTTTCCCGTAACGAAAATATTTGCTATTATAAAGTACAAAATGTATTTTTTCGCAGTAAATAAAGAGTTTTGTGTGTTGATAGTATTTAGTTTTATTATTTTCCCCATAATCACAAGTCAAAATTATTTGACAGCACGTCTGTATCTCAGTAAGCATTTTTTTAAGAAAAAACGGCACGTTGATCCAAAAAGATTCGCCATCCCTGATACAGGTTAAAGCGATCACCCAAGCTTCGGGAAAGAAATTCTGCACTTGTATCCCATAAAAGTTTTATTCCAAAATTTAATATGAACATTAATTATTATTAATAATATTAATACTTTTGGTTCTTGCACACAAGTCATTTCAACACTTTTCTTTATTAACCTTAATCAGCTTGTAATTTAGATACGGCTTGTCACGCAATTAGCTTTATTAGCTTGTTATAAAATACGGAATGGGTTTTTGTCACTTCCGTTGAGGTTTTAAGTATATCTCTTGTCCAAAATCACATGAGTTATCTCGAACTCATTTTTACAATTAAATAAACGTTGCTGGAAATCACTTCCAGGTATTTCTTACAATGGCGGCATTTTTAGCAATATATATATATAGGACTTTTACTATTTTAAAAATAATTGTAATACTTTCACTGATTCTCAATAAGCTTTGTTAATGGAAAATATTTTACTACAGAAATAGCAATCTAAAATAACTACATTTCACACTGTTAAATATACAGTCGGACCTCTGTATAACGAAGTCGCTAATAAAAAAAAGTTCGTTATATGAGGTTTTCTTTTAAATTTTAAAAAAACCACATATAACAAATTCCATTATTAAAAAAAAGGTTTTTCACACCTTTTTAAAATTAATATATGTTTATTTTTTATATATCTTACCCCTCAAAAAAAAAAAAGAAAAAGAAAAACTACAAGGAAAAAAAGAAAAAAAATTGTCGAAGAATTCACTGTATTTTCAATATTAAGAAAATAATTTCACACTAAAATTAATGAATTTTAAGGGCATTTTATAATTATAAAAGCATACAAGTAATATTAAACATACAATATTTTATAATTAGAACGCGGGACAACTCGGTTGAAAGAGGATAGCGAAGATGTTTCTAGTGAACCCTGGCAATGGGGTTTAAAGGTTGCACTTCTTGGATGAAACGTCCAGAACTCTATTGTTCTCGGCGAGTTAGGATCTAATAAAACCAGTTCAAGATTTATGACCACCATAAAACGTGTTAAAGAGAGAGAGAATAACTTGAAATTTTTAAAAAAATACTTTAAAAAAGGGAGAACAAAAATTGAATCGCAAAAGAAAAAGTTCGACATGTAGAAAATGCACTTAGTTATAGAAAGGTTATTTTACGAAGAAAATCATGAAATGTTCAAGGTTCCAGGAAAAAGTTCGCTATATAGAAAAATTCGCAATATAGAGGTTCGACTGTATATGTAAATGCAGGTAATCCCCCTTACACACACACTGAATAGTTACAAAGGATAAAGAGAAGAAAAAACACTTTTTAGTACCATAATTATTTGTTTAATACTATATTTACTCGAATCCAAATCGCACTTTTTTTTAAAATGTTAATGCTACTGAAAATCGGGTGTGGCTTTGAATCGAAGGGAAAAAATTCGTTGAATGTGGTGGTTAGAGCCAGTACAGGTTCATGTATGCATTTTTAAAACTTTATAATACTGGTAAAATAACTAATTATTCACTTATTAGTTCTCATTTTAAATTTATTTTAATTTCATAAAATTGGATATCGATAAACCATTTTGTGTGGACTATTTTTCATTTCTCCTAAAAACTTGTTGAGAAGCTGTGGTGCGGCTTAGAATCAATGGTGGCTTAGATTCGATTAAATACGGTAATTCATACAGCCAGAAGAATTAAGATTGATTGATTGAATATTAACGTCGCACTGTTCAGCTACACTAGGGCTTTTGGCGACGGACCACGTAATTTTGAACCATGGTCAAGTGACGCGGACGACCCCTGAGCTGGCACCCCCTCTCCTAACTACCACACCACATCAACGGGAGGACGTTTCAGCTCTCGACAGATTTAACGTGCATCGCTGCTCTACACGGCGGGTCTTTAGTGGTACTGGGCTCAAACTCGTGACAAGAGAAGAATTAAGAACCATAGCCGTCTATGCAAGGGGTGGCGAATCCACGGCCCACCTTGAATAATTTTGTGCCTCGCGAGATTCATTGCAACTTTACCAAATACGGTTATTTTGGGCAATATTTTTTTTTTATTTTTAGTGTAGTGTGTTTTGTGACAAATAAGTTCCATTACTGTTTCTATTGCATCGCGTTGTTTCTGTTTTTACACAAACTTAGAAATGGGCAGTACTGCATTGTAGCCTTTCAAAAATTTTCCAATTTGAAATATATGGCCCAATAGTTGTGGGTGCTTTTAGATCAACTTACACCGGCGAATCGTTTTTTCTTCCGAAAATGAGATTTATCAAACATAAATCGCGCTCAGACTTAATGCGCGAAAACCTGCAACATCAATTACGCGCGATGTGCAAACACACGCGTTGAGAACGACTTGCAAAAACTAAGCGATTGAGTTGAGAAACAAATATCTCACTAATTAAAAAAAAATTAAAATTATTTGATAATTACAATGTTATTATTGAACTATATGTGTTTGTGTATACTTGAAAAATAATGTAAACAATAATAATAATTCATTTTGTTTTAAGTTTTCCCAATAAATGTTTGGCACGGGTCTAAATCTGATATGAAGATATATTTTTTTTATATTCGGCCCACAAGTGGGATTACAATGTTTTTCCGAAGAGGCCTGGCTGCTATCATTTAGGTTCCCCCTAGCTCCAAGTACAGCCACGGTGGTTTATTGACCCTTTGTCTATAGCCCTCCCAAGCACTTTTTTTTTTTTTTCTTTGCATTCTGCGCTTTTCCTGGTCTCCATAGAGCGTTTTTCACCTGTCCAGCTGTTATCTTCACTATCTCGCACGCACGCACGCACGCACGCACACACACACACACACACACACACACACACACGCGCTTACACACACACACACAAAGGTTTTTCAACACTACTAGACCTGTCGAGCATTCATATTCTTTTGTATACATTGCTAGCAGTTACTCTACGCATATGTATATACAAAAGATTTATTTATGTATTATTAAACGTCATCTAGAAATTTTAATACATTTTGAAACATATGGTTTTATATATGGGTCACAGTTATTACAAAGTTCTAACAATATCATTAAAGAAACTTGTAGCATTATTTAAGAAATGATTGTTCCTTATTAATCGTCCGCATGTCTAAAAAATAAGTAAAAGATAAATGGATGATTAAATAAACGAATTGTTAGCCCTTAAGTTTAAAATAAATTTAAATTGTATATTTTTCCTTACCAAAAATTCTGAAATTAAGTCAAAGAGTTTTAAACATGTGGATTTGAATAAGAAAGAAAAATAAAGCAATAACTGTACCTAACGCGATACTGTTGTTGTTACTAATGCCACCTGATCGGCCCGTGCCAGATCGGGCCCCAATGAAATCATATATATAGCGGCAGCGCCGACACCCACATATACATGAACATGATGATATGTGTGTACTACAGACAAAATGCAAAACTATTAATAAATTTTTCTTTATATAATTAATTTGGTAAAATCAATTTAAGAAATAAGTTTGCATTCAGAATGTGACAACGCATACTATATGTACTCGTGTATTACTTTATATGTATAAACCCATGCATTACTAAATATATACTCATGTATTATTAAATAAATAAAAGAACGAGAAATATATATATATATATATATATATATATATATATATATATATATATATATATATATATATATATATATATATATATATATAGGCTACCTCTACTAACAAGAGATCACATCCGTTCCAATAAACTCGACAAAACACATAGACAGCAGGAAAATCACACAATGTACATGCGCTATAAATTGAGATAATAAATATAAATATACGGATGCTGCAGTGCCCAAGGAACATTACTGACTTAGGGACAGTTAGTATATAAAATTAATTTATATAAAAGTGGGGTTGAACATGTTTTTGGCCAGCCAAATTTCCCTTGTCAGCCAAACACTTGCTAAAACCAATAGGGAAATAATGGATAGAAATATCTAAATCCGTTACAAGATAGAGGCACTTTACCTAAAATTGCACTTACAAAATGCAGCCTGCGCTAAATCTTGAGCGGAAACATTCCAACCTACGCCGTGATTCTATACCCTAATACAGATTTAAATCAAAAGAGTGGGCTGAAATGTAGCACTTAACAAAAAAAGATTTCTAAAAATGGAAATAAAATTAAAAAATAGTTGCATATTATAGCATATATATATATATATATATATATATTACAGTATATTCTGAGGTAGCATGGCGCCTAGCCAGGCAGCTCTAACGGTTGTTGAAAGTCCAAAATGAAAATTACAAACGAAATATAAAACAACAACCCACAATTTATGGTCCCTTTGAGTTCCCAGCCATGTGGTAAACAGTTTTTGTCAGTACGCGAATGGAAATCGTCAACAATTATCGGTTTTAGATCGGGTTTGTTCTTATTACACAAGAAACACTCTATGAGATATACACTTCTGATAAATTATGATAAATATACTATTATACAATTTGTTTTGAAAGAAAATTTCATATTTTACAATAACTACTTTATTAATTGTACCAAGTGGGCCTACACAAGGAGGCCCAGCAAGTAATATCCGGTTATTTATTTACACTACGAATGAAAATATTAATACAGACTCTTGTTACTTTTTAGATACATCGATGACTTTGAATAGTTTTTAGTAATAAAGTTGACTGTACCTCTTATTTTTAATTATTATCCACACTATTTGAAATTACTAAAAACTGATAGCAATATAGAGTCAGCAAACTTCCTAATCAATTAAAAAGTTGAAAATAATATGCTAATAAGTAATATTTTTGATAAAACAGACGCTTTTGATTTTAATGTTATAAAATGCCATATTAGATAGTAAAATCAAGAGCCACTTTTAGTAGCATATTTCAAATTATATAAAAAAGAAATAATGATTTAGTATCTGAAGAAGTTCTAAGAATCAATAATTTATAAAAAAATCTTTTCAAAATGGTTTTAGACTATAACTACTATCTAGCTACTTTATAAATAAATATTTGTCTTCAAAATTATAGCTAATTAATTATTATTTAATATATTCATTTCTATTTAGTTTATAGTATTTAATTTTCTTAATACACGTATAAGTTTAGTTTCTAAAAACATATATAGATGGCGCCCTTATTCTTCGTTGTGCTGTTTTTCGCACGAGTTAGTGCACTTTTGGATCCGCATATACCGCAGGATTTTTAGTTTCTTCGCTCATTTTCATTATTGTTAATTATGGTCACACAATCATGTTTAACCTCTCTTGCAAATATTTTTGTTTATACATATTTATATTTGCCGGTTTCCGATCTCTCATATAATAATTTATTATTCCACCTATTCTATTGTTGTCATATATTCACCCACGGGTTTTAAAGCCTTTGCTTTGGATTATCTCTTCATGTGCTATTCTGTCGAAAAATTTCCGCCGTAGGAAGCGCTGGAGATCTCACAAAACACTGTTTAATCCAATTTCCACTGTCCTAAGCCAGTGACAGCTCGGGAAATCATAATAGTTTTTTCCACTCTAATAAATTTTTGGTTTGTAATACCCATGTTCTTGGTTCTTTGGTTTGATCTGAAGATGTTTTAGGATTTATTAGTCTTTTTAATTTATACGTTATATATATATATATATTGTACGTCGTCAAGGTTAGTACATAATAAAATTTGTTACAGCCTCATCTTAATATTTTTTAAACAGTATTTAATTGCTTCATTTGTTATTAAAATGTTCATTAAATAGCCGCCGGGTGGATGTGCCTTTTCACCTGAGGTCAGGTTCCTATTCCGCAAGGCACCTGACAACTCCTTGCTTTTCCGGGCTCTAGTTTACTCCATGGTTTCTGTTTCCATCCCCGTGTCCGTCTAACCCAGGGCTCTATCTCCAAGCTTCTTCCTCTCTCCGTCCAAGCTTTTTCCAGGTTTTCTCTTCTCAGTTTTCTCCGTCCGTTTCTCTCTCTCTTCTTCTTCTCAAAATTCACTCCCCTTAAACACCACACAGGGGCGGGTCCACCACACGCCCCTCGCCGCTTGGCAGGTCAAAAAGAAAAAAGGTCTGGCCTCGCCCCTGGCTGGCAGTCAAAGAAAAGGTCCGTCTCGTCTCTCGGGCCACCCTCGTCTCCCACCCGCGCGGTAAACACAAACCACACCGTCCGTCTGGAATCCAAGGGCGCTATAAATTCTCACCCAGCTCATCTCAGCCCCGGCCTCACAACCCCACTCTATGCAATTCTTCCGACGTGTGCATACAGGCCTCGCCTATTCAAGACCCTCACATTGCGGAATGCCCATTGTCCCTGCACTCCCCCTAGCCATTGCAAATTCCAGACCAGGATGTCCGCGCTTTTGGACTGAGGCTGGTATAAACAAAGCAATGACCCCATGGCCACCTGCACTTGCTGTCGTCACCCAACAGCTGTTTGGGGACACGAATAGATATCGTGACTTCCAAAGAATAGATAGTGGGTTCGCCCCAATCGAATGTCACAATATATATATATATATATATACTACTATTTTTTCTGCAAAACACCAAGGTATTGTAAAATCGACCACTAAAGGTGAATGAAACACCCTAAGAAATATTACAAAAAATTTCATGCCGTAAAAATTAATTAACACAAAAAGAATGGAACAAAAATTTTTTAAAAGAAATTACACTTGTAAAATTGCGTGAATAATATGTGCAAAATTTTATCTCGTATCATATTCTTAAATAAACATTATATGAAATGCTAAAATGTAATTTTTAAATACATAAATAAAAAAAAAAAATGCTCAAAGGGTGCCTAGTCCTTTTGAACACTATCTATTCTTTATTGTACATGTGCAATATTATGTTTGATTGTATTTATATATAATCTTAACAATAATTAAATTTGTATAATTTTAACTGCCGTACACTATTTCTGTATATATGCCTTCCCACGCAAAATTACATTGTTTCTGTTAATAATATCCTTAGAGCCTTGCTTAAAAACTAGTTCCACTCAGCACACTTGCTCTTGATCAAATTCAAAACTGGACATAAATTAAGTAAGACCCTATTAACTTATTTGTTAGTAAGGTAAAAACCGAAGCGGCTACCCAAATTTACATTAATCAATACTATGATTTTTGACCATTAGATATAATTATTATGAAGACTTTAAACCATACTCGTGCGCCAGGTGGTGAAAACTGCCCACTGTGCGCCGGGTATAAAAATGAAAAAAAAGAGATGAACATTAAAAATACAAAGCCATTTAAAGAACAGTTTATATTAAGTAACTAAGAGTTGTACTTCTGGAAGTTTACTATATATTTAAAAAAAAAAAAAAAACCGGGATAATACCTCGAACAAACTACTCTTAAAAAACATAGTTGCAAATACTGTTCATTGCAGGTTTCTTCATAAAAAAAGGGGAGGGGGCGCATTATTCAGCGAATAACTTTAAAATTAAGAAAATACATCTTGAAAATGTATGTGCCACACCAGTTTTAACGGTATATCAGTAGATCCGTCGAAACTTAACAGCTGAAGAACACATCTTCCGATTTTGGGTCAATATCCCCCACTTTGGGTACAGATGCTGGTTTTGTTTGTTACCCAGTTCTTCATTGAGGAATGCGTATCTATGCGGTATGTTTGGGGAGGGGGGACTGGAAATAAGCATATCCTTAGCAAACACTGTCAAGGACATTGTATTGTATGACAAACGCCTTCAGAATAGTTTTACAGATAGAAGCGCTATGAAAATGTTTGTATTTCGGAAAGACATATATCAAGGGTCGGCAATCTTTTAGCTATGGAGTACCAAACCAATATGATTCAGCGTGCCACACAGTAGGATATTTTAGAAATAATTCGATTCTCTCGTGATTATGCATGAATAATTAGAAAATGTAGGTCAATAATATTTAGACTTACGGTTTTATTATTTATTAATTTTGAATCATTTAAAGATATTTCTTAACATAAAAATAAACATAAAATGTAATTTTTCTTCAACAAAAATTTTAAAAAAATTAGAATTGTAATTTTTTTTGTGTTGTCAAACATATTTATTAAAATAAGAATTAGACAACGTAAAATATAAGTGTTTCCCATCATTACAGTTAAATAAAAAGATAAATAAAAATTTTAATACGAACCTTGTGCTTTCACCGCTCTGCTTTCATATCGCAAAATCAGGAGTACAATGTGTGACACATTTTGACTTTCAGTTCAGTTGTTATACAATTTATTTGCACAGATTCGGAATATTTTTCATTTGAGAAAAGACTTTTTACTTTGATATGTAGAACCCAAAGCTTAAAACAAAAAGTACAAGAAATTTTCTCTTTTCAAACAATTAAGTCTCTCTAGCATTGACATTCAATAATTTACAAAATAACTGTAAATTTATCTCTAAAGAGTTATCTACAGAATTTTTCGTAATTCCATAAACATTCATAATTCTGAAGATGTTTGTCAAATAAGGCCCGTTACAAATTTATCAACTTCCCTCTTCTCAAAAATTGTCAAGTTTGTAGAGTAGTGCAGAGTGCCACTGAAAATTGTACCGCATGCCACATGTGGCACTTGTGCCATAGGTTGCCGACCCCTGACATTAATGATTAATGTGTAATTAAAACCTGTGTGGATCTAATAAAGTATATATGTTTCAAAGGGAAGTTTTAATATACTAGAGAAGGATTTAGTTCTTACTTCATTCCTCGCTTTTACTATACTAATTAATATTAATTATTAATTGGATAACACAGATAAAAAATTTATCGCCTTTAATTATTTTTACATTGTAGGATTTAGCATTCTGGTATCAAAGAATGGGAGATTTCCGGATAGCAAGTTTTGTTTGATAAAAATCATGTTAATTGCTTTAAAACATATTTCAATAAATTATTTACTCAGCCCAAGTCAGTAGATTTTCATGATGCAGAAAACCGACAGCGTTCATATCGTATGGTTATGCAGCATGTTAAAGATCCCTAGAGTGCCTGTTTGGCTTGGGTGCTCTTGGCAAAATTAAATTCCTAGTACATCGCCCTTCGCATCACCAGAGTTCAGATGTACTAGGTCTGCAATGGTAACTACCCATCCACAGCCCCATCGGGAAAAAATATTTTTTTTAGAATTATGAAATAATAAAAGTACGTTTTCAGAAAAGAAAGAGATGCCATTTCTTACAGCATTATCAGCAAATTGAAAATTAGAAATGGAATTTTCAGTTAAAATATGTTACACAAAAAATGGAATGCTTACTATAAATAAGGGCTCTTCAAACTTTTTCGATTCATGGAGCCCCTTAATTCCATTCTTCCTTAGAACTATAAGGGGTTTTTGATGAACCATATTCCACAAACACACAAATTAGAAGAGTATATTTTAAAATAATATTTAAAGTAGGTTAAGATGTTATAGGTACTTTATGCAAAAACAAAGAAAGTATTTAAAAAAAAATTTAAAACAATATTAATATAATTTGTACTCAATAATAACATTACTTTGTGCTTTAGATATTATTTACCATGCATTACATTTAGTAACTGGGATGCACGTGCATAATTTTTTGCTATCTACATCTATTGAAATTATCTTAAGTAGCATTTCACATTTGTTTCTTGCTGCTGTCACAACTCCAACTAAATTAGTTTCAAGGGAAAAAAGAAATATATGTACATTTAACAGATCCTTTATAGTATTAATTTTTTAAAAAAAAAAAAAAAAACTCTCTCTCTTTTCCTGTGGGACTTAGGTACACCAGCGTTTCTCAAACTGTGTGGCGCGCCCCCCTTGGTGGGGGTGACAACTCTACAAAGGGGGGGGGGAGGGCGAGAAAATATTGAAAAGTCGAAAACAAAAGATTTAAAAAAAATTACTAATTGACTGAAAGTAAACAAACAAAAAACACATTCTGACATAATAAAAAAATAGAATACACATTTACACTGATATAATACACTTATAAAAGTATCAGTACTGCATAATGTATTTCATAATTAATTTAACAATACTTAGTTAAGAACAAGTAAATAATTACCACTGATGCCATGGTTGTGTCGTATATATAAAACTATACACAATAATTAATACTTATTTGGATAATTTGTGCGGTTTATAAAGAATCCCTTAACTGCCGATTAAAAATTATACTTGGTCTCCCACTTTTCCAAGCAGCGGGCGCGCTTTATAGCGTATTGGGGAAAAATAAAGCAAATCCTCTAAATAAGCGCACCTTCGCAAACACTTCGCTTTTTATTCTATTCCAAAGTCTGCAGAATATTGTAGCGCGAAAAATGTAGGTTTTGACAGACGCATATACGTCCGGAGAAAAGAACGTTTTAGCTGAACGAGACGTTTGTATGCGCGGGTGGAACTTAAGACATTTAAATCCTATTGTAGATTTAGCATCAAAGTATCGCATTGATTCAATTAATTATATATTGAATTCAATTAATATATTATTGAATTCAATTAATTATTATAGTATGGAGGGGGGCGCGACGAAAATTATGTTTGAATATAGGGTAGCAGGTATTGAAAGTTTGAGAACCACTGAGGCACACGAAAGCGAAAGATGAAAAAAAAACATTTGGGCCGGACCCAGTGGCGCACACAAGGGAACCGGGGTCCAGAACCCCCAAAGCCTTTTGATTTTTTTCTGATTGATTAAAACCATGGCACTAACGTTATTTGCTATATTAATGTGATTAATTTTATTACTAATGCCACCGGTTTATTCAATTAGTTTTTACTGTGTTTTGTGCCCGAAAATCGACAAAATCAAAAAGCATAGCATGGTACAAGAATGGAGAACTTTTCGAACCCGACCCAGCCCTCCCTTGAAAAATTCCTGTGTGCGCTACTGGCCTGACCCATCTGACGGTGCGGGAGGGGGAGAGAAACCTATGAAATGTTACAATGAACATTGTACTATTCACAACTCAATATTCACTTATCAATTATTATCGCTTTTAATTATTTATATTGTAAACAGGGCTTGGCAACCTCTGGCACGCGGAACAAATTTCAACGTTGGTGTCGCAAGGCTTAGCGACGATTGAGAGTATGCTCCGTGAAATAACTCATAAAGTTGTAATCAGTATTTAATTGGAAATAATCTAATGTTTCATTAAACCGTAATTTACTTATCTGCTTATTTCTTTGAATATCAAGATCCGGAACATAGTGACTTACCCCTAGACAACAAAAGAAAAGCCACTTGTATAGATAAAATACACCCCTACATATATAATGTTTCGATTCAAGAAAATTCTTCATTCATTCAAATTTTTCACATATTATTCACACAATTTTAAAATTTTTGGAAGAAAATTTTACTTCTTTTTGTAATTATTAATTTTTTGACTGAAATTTTTTATAATACTTTTAAGGATGTTTTAAGCAAGTTTAGATATCGATTTTACAATAACTTCTTTAGTTTTGGAGAAAAATATAATAAAATGGTCATATGCATGCTAAAATTCAACGAAAAAGTCAATATCTCCTATATTTCAATTTTTTTTAAAAAAATGTATTTAGTTTACAGAAAAATGCATCCCTAATTTTATTACATGCTTTATATATAATATACAGGAAAAAAATGGAAGTGATTGGTAAATAATTGTAGAAAGAGAAGCATTTTGCATGCACTAATGTATCGAAAAAACACAAACTGAGAAAAAACACTTTAAAGTTTATAACTCTGAAAAAGTAACTATAATAAGCTTAAATAAACTTAAAATACCATTCTAAGACAATAGTTATATGTTTTTCTTTAAAATAATTGCATTTTCGTAATTTTTCAACCCATATATTTTTTATAAATGATTCATTTTTAGGGAGCAATAATTGCACTAAAATTGAAGAAAAATGTTTTAAAAAAATCTTTTATTACAGAAATTTTAGTTTTTTTCTTCACATAATATTGAAGTATTATATTAGTAAGAAAACCATATGAGGAGAGTAAAAACTAAAATTATAAAATTATTAATCTAAAATGCCTTAATTCAAAAATTTTACACGAACACCTTTCATAGAAAAAAATAATTACATTATTGAAATGTCTCGGTAATATAATGCTTTATATTACCAAGTTATTATTTCCCTTTTTAAAATAGACTTTTTTTTAATCAAAAAGGGAGCATGGTCGAATTGCCTTATCAGTGTCGTTTTAAGCTCATTTCGGGTCCTGAGTGCAGAAGATCTACAGGCCCCTTGGCACTGGAGGATCGAAATTTATAACCAGGAAATGTGGTTAAGTCCAGCTTATCCGGCCCCAGGCTCTTGAGCGTCCGTCCCAAGCACCCAATGGATAAACCGGCACTAGCCTTATTTGTTAATTTACATTTTTTTTAAATGAAGTTTTATCCTACTTCTAACTTTCCGACATGCAAAAGTGATATACCAATCGAAAAATAATAATGCACCAGTGGCGCACACAAGGGGGTTCCTGGGGGTCCGGACCCTCCAAAGCCCTTAATTTATTTCCGACTGGTTATAATTCTAAGTATATAATAAGTAAAATTTAATTAAATATTTGTAATTAATGATTAATTTTATTAATTAATGCTAATTATTTATTCAATAATTAGTTTTTTACTGTTTTGTTCCTGAAAATCGACAAAATAAAAAAATAGCATGATACAAGAATGATAAACTTTCAACTTCGGACCCCCCCCCTTGAAAAATTCCTGTGTGCGCTACTGTAATACACAGAATAAAATTAAATAAAAATAAACGATATTTCATTTTTGGGGTGCCAAGTCCTCTTAAATGATGCATAATTAATATACAACAAAGCACTAAATCTGTACTTACGACTTCGGTTCCCTAACTTTGGATATTGTTATTTTCCAACCCAAGGACTCATCAACCTCCTGCCTAGGGGGTTTCCCTCCCTTGCGTGAGGGGAGAAACTCCCCCTCTTTTTCCCACTTACTCACGTGGGGGTTGTTTTGTAAGCTGTATGTAAGAAGTGGTCGTATATTAAACTACTGTTTTGGTGAAATTAGAGTAGCTAGTATTATTGGTTTCCTCGCGCGTGAACTTTATTACTTTTAAGAACCTACTGCCATCATATAGATTCACTTTATTTTTTACAAATACATTGCTTTGGGAATCGAATTGTTTCAAATATTTCCTATTGCATGGCACACTAAATCATATCGGTAGATTGGTTTAGCACACTACAGCTATGAGGTTGCTGACCCCTCTGGTGCACAAAATTAATTTTATTTTCAGTCAGTTAACCAATATATATTTTTCTTCCGGTTTTTAAAAATTTTTTTGGAAGTGAGAACTTCTTTGGGCGCGTTTTGCTGGAGATTGAACTTGAATGAACATTACGCTCGGATTTGTAACGCTCATTCAGCTGTTTTCGTCTTTAGTCGGAAATCGTGCTCGTACAAGGTCGTCCGCAACATTAACACCCCTAAAGGAAAAAGAGAAACGTCCCCCCCACACACACACCATTCCGAAACGACATGAAACGTAGCAGTTTGTCCCCCCTTCCCGCCACCTCTTTCTACGAAAATGAATACGGGATTCTTTCTGATTCTAGTTTCAGCATGACAATGCAATGCAATATTTTTAAAAAATAGGCTGAGAGAGAGAGAGAGAGAGAAATCCTATATATACTAAAATTAAACATAAAATGTAGAAAAAGGACAAATTTTTATAGAATTAACTAAATAGCATAATTATATCATTAGCAATATTGCAGTGAATTTAAGAATAAAAATTTATTTTTGTAGGAGAATCAAAATAGCAATGAACAAATAGTTGTATTAATCACATTACTTAAATATACTTTGAATCCAAAAAGAAAATTAAAACAATTAAAAATTTAAAATAACAAAATTAAGTGTATACAGGTATTAACCCGCGATCACTAGCGCGGGTTGTTCTGTACACCCCAGCAACAAGAAAATTCTCCCAGGATTCTAAAAGGAATGCGCAGAACCACGATTTTTTCTGTAGCTGCACATTTTAGGTCATTGAACTTTCAGGCCTGATTCAATCCCTCTTTCTCGAACGATTGGAATGTTATGACCTTCAAAAGTTTATCTGGGGGGCTGAGAATTCCCGCGAGAAGTTGAGCAT
Source organism: Trichonephila inaurata madagascariensis (assembly GCA_019973955.1). Classification (NCBI taxonomy): domain Eukaryota; kingdom Metazoa; phylum Arthropoda; class Arachnida; order Araneae; family Nephilidae; genus Trichonephila; species Trichonephila inaurata. The sequence goes on along the minus strand of BMAV01014636.1, from coordinate 74,257 downwards.
ATGCAAACAGTCTGCTCTGAATGTTTGGAAAATGATTAAAATATTATTTTTCTATACTTTCTACTATCATTATCTCATTAATTATAAAGTATATTCATTACTGGTATATACGTTTTTTATATATATATATATATACTGGTTTATGAAAAAATATAAAATTATGTGATTTAAAATGAAAATTTCATGTGTTTAGTTTAAATTAATGTTAGTCTCATTTGTATGCAATAAATTTAATAATTTTATTTGTATAATACAAAAAACATCTTGTACTTTATAAATATGTATCATAATGACTTAATTTTATTTTCCTAATTAAATACACGTGTTAAAAGTTTGGGGTGTTCTCTACATCCCGCGAGTAACGACGGTAGCAAAAACAGGCGCGAGTGACCGCGGGTTAAGAAAAAGTTACTTTAAATAATTTAAATACAAGAAAACAAAATATAATTAAGACTTACGTTGCAGCAGCACCGGATACATTTGTACAAAACTGCCATATATTGACAAAAGCGCTAGTATAAGCTAGAGATTACGTGTGATATAAATCTTCTGATTAAAGCCCTTTTTAAAGGTTTTGATCTAAATTCCTCTCTTCCCAATCAACTATATACCTGTCTTACTATCTCTTTGCTTAAATTAATTCATGGATGTAACTGAATATTGTTAAACTGCAACCAAAATTCACAAAGCTGGAGCGGGTCTTCTGAACAAATTACATATGATTTTAAGTGGGAATTTTAAAGTAGATTTTCCAAAAGACAAAATTCTTAAGTTGATTTTTTTACAATCAAAATTCCTTTTAATTATGTCAAATGATCCAAATGAAAGCACGAGGAAGTACGGAACAACGCTTGACGGAGTTTTTTTTTATAGATAAATAAAATTTTGAAAATCTAAAATATTTATAATCTATTTCATCTACCATAAACCTATTGTTACCTTCTTAGAATACAATTAATTCACAAATATAATTGTATGTTTCGCACAAAAATATTACTTTATGAATACAGACATATGAATAAATAATTTTATAGGACAATACTAATATCTCCTTGCTTTTAATTATCACTGAACTAATCCCTGAAATAACATTACGAAATTTAAAGTTATCACTTCTATCGTGTGTGGTCATAAGCACACACACTTTCTTTCTTTTTTAAATTAAATTTCTTTGTGTCAATATTGGATTTTGGAATTTTTTTTAAAAATTTTTTTTGCCTAAGCTCTAGAATAGAACATCTTTCCCGAATATGTAGGTTCCAATTAATAATAATTTTTTTTCTCCATATAACAAAGATCTACCCTATTATTCATTCATATATCCATAATTGAATTGATAGTTAAATTTTAAATAAAGTAATTAAATTTAAAATGAATTAAAATCAAGTTTTCCTTGACATAATTTTCAACCAATGACTGTTTAATGATTTTTAATATTGATTTATTCCTTATACTAAATATCGTGTTTCTTTACTTTTTTCGTTTGCTACGTTTAAGTTCGGTTTCGAATATCGCTACACGTGTCAAATATTAGGCCTAACATGTTCGACATGTAAACAAAAAGTTAGGCGATTTTTCGATTGTCGCCAAGTTATTAATTAACCGGAAAAAAATGACCTGATATAAATTAAAAAATAATTGAATTATTTTAACAGTAATCCAAATCATTGATTAATATGTAGGATTAAGCCTTCTGATATTTGTGAAAGAATGGCAGGCTTACGAATTGCAAACTTTTTCAAATAAAAAACGTGTCAATTGCTCTAAAACGAACTGAAGAACAAACTATTTATTGGCACAGATGAACCAAATACAAATAATCAAAATATAATTTCAAAAAGAGAGACAATGCATTTTTTTATGTTATATTACTAGCAAATTGGTAATTAAGGATACGATTCAATTGACAAAAATTGATCTAAAATTCAAATAAACTTTTTTTTTTAGTCTAAAATATTTTTTATATAATTTTCTATATCATCACAGTATTTGAAATCTCTAAACTAAAAAAGCAGTTATAACAACTTTTTTTGTTCGTTTTTATATTCACATTCCACCGTCAAATAAAAAAATTTAAACTGGTTTATCTCAGAACGAAAAAACATTTAGCTTATCGTTATTCAAAATGCTATGCTTTCTTTTTTTTTTAGAAAAATTATCAAAGTATTTGACACACTAACGATTGCTATTTGTACATGTAACATAAGCTGGATTGCTTTTTTGAATCAAAGCAATATTTATACTTTAAAAAAATAGTTGAATTAAGCATTTATACATTTTCAAAGAATTCTCAAAGCGTTCATATTAAAAGTATTTTACAAATATCAATCATCTTAGCAAAAAACCCATACCAACTTTTTTACACATAGTAAAATACACTTATGAATCAAATTTTATGTGTGTACATCAATTGTTATAGGATAAGTAGCATTTTTTCAAAAAAAATAAATAAATAATAAATGATTAGCTTTTTTTTTGTATTTTAAACACAAAAACTGTTTTACTTAATACACATACATAGTTTGCAGGCAAAAATATAGTAAGAAAACCATTAAATCAAATATTGTTCTTATAAATCGTACCACGTGCCTTTAAAGTTAACTCAAAATTGAAAACGTTAAAGGAATATGACAACGAATAAAAAAAATAAAAGTGTGTTTAATTCCTTTACAACATAACAAATATAGTAAGCAGTAAAGATTTAACCTTACCTCTATCACAGAAAACAGGAGATGAAATTCGCAATATAAATATCACGAATTTGTGTAAAATATAAACGCACTGTTCTAGATTCTCACTTAGAGTAAAGCATAGCATCTGGCCTTTGCCGATCACGTGGCATTAGTAACAACAACAGTACAGCATAGCAGCAATCAGAGACGCTTTATCTATCATGCTGTGGAAAGGAACCAATCTCACAACGAGTGAGGGTCAGTATTCTATTATTCCCCTCTTGGAAAAAGGAATGGGCTATGCAAGGATAGAGGAGAGGTGGGAAGTAAAAAAGAAATACTAAAGGGAAGGGCTGTAAACTGGGATTCCTGATTTCCCAGAGTTTTTCCATTTCCAGGAAATCCTGGGAGTCTAATACTCATTCTTGGGATTCCCGCAAATGCATGGAAATTTCGAAAAATCTAGAAACAAGTTACTTTTTGATTGGTATGAATAAAAATATAAATTAAGGACCAACGCATAAATTCCACAATGTATACTCATTTATATATTCAGCTAAATATGCAGAAAATATTAAATATACTAATTTTTCATTTTTAAAGTATGATTTGTGAGAGAAAACACTCACACACACATAAGCAATTAATATGTTATGATTTAAGTAACATTAGTGTGACTTCTGTGTGTTGTTGTAGATTATAGATAACAAATAACTTATATTAGGATTGTAAGATGTTGCTTTTAGCAGAATCCATGCTGAATTAGAGTCATCTGCCGAACGGTTTCTAAAAACGACTATTTAATGTTATTCATCTCTGAAAATAATGACTCATAGGCATAGGTCTAGGAAAATATGGTTAAAATAGCATGAGCTTGCTTCTTCAAACAGTTAAAAATATCTGGAATCGAGTTAAATGTTTCCCAAAATTTCGTTATTGGCATTTTTACTTATATTGCTAGTTAATCATTCTGTTTCAATCAATTCCAACTTTTTCCTTGTTTCAATACGTTTTTGAATCCATATTGAACTAGACTAGAAATCACTGAGTTGTATTTCAAAAAAAATTCTTCAATTTATAACTAATCAAATTGAGGCAAGTTCAGTTTATCAAATGATGTCTCTCATCAGGGTACATAATAAATTTGAGCGTTTCTGATGATTCTTTGAACTGAGAAAATCTCACTGAAAATCCCTTGACTGAAGAATCAATTAGGGAAATTAAATTCTTCAATAACTAGAATAACTTTGGAATAGTTTTTACAAGTTTCAGGTTCCTTGTAATAATATATTTTCTAAACTAAAATGCAAGCCGTATTTTGATCGGTGGCGTGCCCAAAATATTGTGCCACGTGCTATCTGGGGACGGGGCCAAGTTCGCCCCCTCTGGCTATTTTATAGCTTAGTTATGAACAACCCAGTAACAAAAAATGCCCTCTTAGCTTCAGCTATAATATTGGAAAAATTGTTTTAAAAGCCTCGTCCAGTTTTATAATCTTCTTCGTAATTGACGATATCGATTTCTTTCTCGTATTGATGTTTCTCTCATATATATATATAGTCTTTGTTATTTTTGGCTCTTTTTTAAAATACTGACTAATAGGTGTTTCAAAATATTTTTTTTATTCTTTTGAGTCGAAAGAGTTCTTTTCCGACTTTATGCAGAGATGAAAATACTGCATCACTTATATTCTCTGCAGCTCGTGTAGGGGAGCGATACACGTTAAATCTATCGAGAGCTCAAACGTCCTCCCGTTGGTGTGGTGTGGTAGTTAGGAGAGGGGGTGCCAGCTCAGGTGTCGTCCTCGTCACTTGGACATGATTCAAAATTATGAGGTACGTCGCCAAAAGCCCTCGTGTAGCTGAACAGTGCGACGTTAATATTCACTCACTCACTCATTCATATATCCTGCAGCATAAGGAAAGTTTTCACTGTTTCCAAGCAATGTGAAGCATTAGAAAATGTTGAGATAGAAATTTCATTATCAATTTTCGGCAACACAGAATCTCTATTCATTAGCTCTGACAAATCAACAGGTTCCTCAAGTTCAATTGCACAGAGATAAGCAGACAGTCATCATAATCATCAAATTCTTAAGATATCCCCTGCTTTGTGGATAGAGATGCGATAAAAAAGGAAATTCCTGTCCTACTCAAGATTCACTCGATAGATTACTCCAGGGTTGATTGATTGAATATTAACGTCGCACTGTTCAGCTACACGAGGGCTTTTGGTGACGGACCACGTAATTTTGAACCATGGTCAAGTGACTCGGACGACACCTGAGCTGGCAGTTCAAAGATCAAAGATCTTTTTTAAAAGTGTTCTCCCCCAAACAAAAATGCTCTCAAAGGGGTTACGGGGTGTATTGATGATAAAATTTCCGTTTTTGCTTTGCTCTATTAGATTTAGACTTGAAATTTAGCACGCGTGTTTATTTTACGGAGTAGAGATCCACTTGATTATTGGGTTAAATGAATGCAAAAAATCTTTCTACTTCTATTTTAGATATTATTATAACTTATAAATTATAAGTTCTGTCCTTTTTATATCAAGAGGCAAGAGTTGCAACAAAAAATATATTTTTCAATGCAATCGAATCCTTAATGCTTTATATCAATAATTTATATATATGTAAACAGTATATATTTATACCACATCGTGAAATACCCAGTGAAGCGGGTGGGTAACGGCTAGTTAATAAATATTTATTTATAACAGTTTTTAGTACTATAGTGCTTAAGTTATCAACACATAAATCAAGATATCATAACTTTATGAGATTAGTCGTGTTGTAGACGACGATTTGATGTTCCTTTAAAAACAAAATTCTCGTAGTTAACGAAGTGATGTTCGACAGACATACAGTTTCATGTATTTACTCTTTCCTATACAAGCTGCAAAAATTCTCCCTAACCCTTCGTAGACGTTATTCTTTCTCTTATTATACTGCCCATATGCACTGCTGGGGGTTCCAACGAGCATCTGTTCTTGCAAGAAATTAGGGGTCAATGAACTTCATTTCAACGGTGAGGTCAGCTAAAGTTTATCTAGGGGGTCAAAATTCACCTTCACAAGTAAAGCTACTTCAAGAATTATTTCAGCCACGTGTTGTTCCAGGGAACGAAGAGTAGTTCCTGGGAATTCAAAATGTGTATGAAAATATTACGATTAACCGGGATCACAGTTTCGCGGGAAAGAAACCGGACTGTGAACTCCCTCTTTAGAAGGAGTAATGAGTATTTAATCTTTACAACATGAGCGTAGTTACCATTGTATCAGCTGTATCAATGATATGGGGCCACAACATGTAGAACTACAGTCTCACTAACAGGGCTCCCATGTATAAAAAAAGGGCCCCGAAGGAATTTTAATACAGGGCCCTCTCACAGAGCCAGTGCTTTACAACTGGGTGGTAAATAAGCTCTCCGAGGGTTTTTTTACCTTAAGTATATTCGGTACTACTGCTGTACTAAGCTATCCAAAGACATTTCATCTCTCCCCCCCTTTCCCCGCCCTTTTTAAGACTTTGCCACCATGTTTCGTAGTTGGATGTTTACACATGCTTTATCGTGTCCGAAGCACCCGCGTGTTTGCAACGCTTATCAACAGCGACGTTCTACAGATTATAATGTTTTTTTTTTCTTTCTTACACCAAACCCTTGTTTCGTAAGAGTGATAAATAATCAATTACTTATTATTTTACACTACAAATTATGTAAAGAATAAATGAAAAAAACTCCTGAATACTTTTTTAAGAAAAAGTATTATAATAGTTAATTCTCTTGATCATGTGAGTGAGTGAATATTAACGTCGCACGGTTCTGCTACACGAGGGTTTTTGGCGACGGACCTCGTCATTTTCAACCGTGGTCAAATGACGAGGACGACACTTGAGCTCGCACCCCCTCTCCTAACTACCACACCAACGGGAGGACGTTTGAGTTCCCAACTTATTTAACGTGCATCGCTCCCCTACACGGCGGGTCATCAATGGTACTGGGCTCGAACTCGTGACATGCCAGCCACGATCCGATACCTTGATCATTAGTCCACCACGGCCACATTCTCTGGTTCGGCACCCAATTTTATAAACTATAAGCCTAAGTTCTGTTCTCCAGAGCACGTATGAATTTTTAAAACCAGAATATCAGCTATTTTTTCACTATTACTGAATGTAGATTTAAAAGTTAAATCAATAAGTTATTTCAAGTAGAAAAGTGTGTTCTTAATTAATTAGTTTGTAAAAGATTAATTTTGCTGCGAAAGAGTAAGAGGTCGAGTTATTTTTACGCCGCACTATCAAGCTGCACAAGTGTTATTGGCGTTGGACCTTGTAATTTTTTAACCGTGGTCAAGTGATGAGGACGACACCTGCGCTGTGTGTTTCTGTGGTCCACCCCCTCTCCCAAATCACACCAACAGGAGGATGTTTGAGTCTTGACAGATTTAACATGCAACGACCTCTTCATCAGCGACACTGGGCTCGAATTCATGACAAGTAGCCACGAGTCCTTTGCCTTGACCACTAGGTTACCACGGTATCTAATTTTCTTTCTTTTTTTTTCTTAGGGAAAAAAATAAAATTTTTCCTATCTATATATTAAGTATTAGTTAAAAATCCGTCTCTTTGAGAAGAAAAAAACGTATTAAATATATTCTTAAATGTCCAGCCACATCGCTAGTTGTAATTTAAAATGTACATGGTAGGGTCAAAAAGTTCTCAGAATAGATCAATTACAAATTATTCAAAAAAACAATTTAACCCAGCGTTTCTCAAACTTTGGGTGGCGTTTTCCTAGGGGGCGTAATAACTCTGCAAGAAGGGCGGGAGCATATTTGAAAAGTCGTAAAGAAAAGATTTTTTTTTAAAAAAATGTTAATTTACTGAAAGTAAACAAACAAAATACATTCTGTGACATAATAAAAAATAAAATACACATTTACGCTGATATAATAAACTTACAAATGTATCAGTACTGCACAATATATTTTCCAATTAGTTTAACAATACTATAAAAAAACGCTTAAAACCCGTTCAGGACCAAGCGATATTTCCAGTTAAGCCTAACTTCTTTTAAAAAGTCATAAGAAATAATAATTGTAATGAAATATGTCTCGAAGTTTATCAGCATTTTAAATTCCATAAGTTCCAAATTAAGATAACACCGATATGATTACGGACTTCACAGAATGGCCAAAATGCAATTTCAAATACGATATGTTCCCTGAAGTGATCACGATTGATTGAATATTAACGTCGCACTGTTCAGCTACACGAGGGCTTTTGGCGACACGAGGGCTTTTGACGTGAACGACACCTGAGTTGGCACCTCCTCTCCTAACTACCACACCACACCAATGGGAGGACGTTTCAGCTCTCGACAAATGTAACGTGCATCGCTGCCCTACACGGCGGGTCTTTAGTGGTACTGGGCTCTAACTCGTGACAAGGCAAGCCACGATCCGATACCTATACCACTCGGCTACCGCGGCCCCTGAAGTGATCACGTATGTGATTATGGTCCTGAACGGGTTAATAATTACAAGTGGCCCTATGGGCTTGTCATATATAAAATTATATACAAAAATTAACAATTATCTTGATAATTTATACGGTTTATAATGAATCACTTAACTGCCAATAAAAAGTTACTCAATTCGCTCCCCAATGCCATCGTTTTCCATGCAGGCACGCTTATGTCATGTATTGAGGGGAGGAAGAAAAGGAATAAATAAGAAAATCCTTTGAAATAAGTAAATCTCCTTCCCAAATACTATCAAGGTCCTTTTATTGTTATCCAAAGCCTTCGGAATAATTTTATAGATAGCAATGCACAGAAAAGATCGTACTTCGGAAAGACATATATATACGTCTGGGGCAATTAACGTTTTGGGTGGGCGAGACGTTTATATACGTCGGTGGCACTTAAGAAGTTAAGTCGCATGGTAGCTTTAGCGTCAAAGTATAGTATTATTGATTTCACTGCATTGCTATTTGTATGGGGAACGATGAATATAAAATTATGATTGAATATTGGGTCGCAAAAATTGAAAGTTTGAGTAGCACTGATTTAACATTATTGGCCTTCAAAGATCTTCCCTCCTTCATCCGCGCACTTTTTTCAGCATTCTTATAACTCAGATGTACTCAAACATTTTTTCTGCCGGCCCACATACGCAAATCAACTATTTCACGCGGGTGAGTGAGTGAGTTTGGTGTTTTATGGCGCAAGAGCCAGTTTTGGCTATACTGCGCCAAACATTCATAGGTCTGTGGTCTGGACGGGAAAAGAAGAAATTGGATGACAAGATGGAGGGTCGAAAATAGAGAAGGATCACTGGGGTACCCCGGGGTCGTGACACCCGTGTTTACCAAAGATAGTAAACCCCTTGGGAAAAGGAAAAGATCACTAGGGTACTTTGGGATTGTGACACCCGTATCCACCTAAAGAAGGTGAGCTCCCTGAGGAGTATTTCACTCGGGACGCAAATATTAATGTAAATGTAAAATCAAACACATTTAAAATGTAGAAAACGTATCAAGATATTAAAACTCATAATTTTCAATATTTTATTTTACAAATATATTAAACTCTATTAAAACTCAACTCACAAAAAATAGGTTCTATACATTTCTTACCCAGTTATGGGGTAATTTCGATTTCGTTTCAACAAAATTCCCTATGCCCTTGTTTGCATTCTACTGTCATAAAAAACGCTGCCATGTACTTTGATAATTTTATTTTTACTTGAATACGTCTTTAAAATTGCTTCCATAGTGAGGGGCAATTAAAAAAAATGAATGATAACGAAATCGGGGATTAAAGTTTGGTGTTGCAGCTACACATATCTATCATCTCCATCTAAAATTCAATTACACCACTGGATAGTTAAAGAATCAAAGAATTCATCACTCTAAGTAAGGACTGTGACGCATCGCTTGCAGGGGAGGGGAGAGCGCTGCCATTTTGAGGTCATTTTGCTACGTATCAAGAATTTCATTTAGTATAACTTTTGATTGGGAGAAGCTACGACGTTTTTTGCTTTAGTTTCAATCGTCAGCTCTCATCGCAATCGATAGATTGTATATAAAGCATCGGTGTAGAATTGTAACAGTGAATATAATAAGGGATCAGTAGCGCACATAGGAATTTTTCAAGGGGGGGCTCCGGGTTCGAAAGTTCTCCATTCTTGTATTATGCTCCTTTTGATTTTGTCGATTTTCGGGCAGAAAACACAGTAAAAAACTAATTATTGAATAAATAATCAGTATTAATTAATAAAATTAATCATTAATAGCAAATGCTTAATTAAATTTTACGTACTATATGCTTAGAATTTTAATCAATCAGAAAAATCAGGTTCCGGACCCCCATTGTGTGTGCCACTGTAAGGGGTTAAAATAAAAATATTATCGAAAATATATAATATATGATGCCGTCCTATACGCGTCAAAAAGCCAAATCCAAATACAGAGATCACATACGGTTGGAAAAGGCTTCTCAAAAGCAATCGAATGGTACCAATAAAACACTATATGACCGAGTCAAGCAATGCCGGGAACGTAAAAGAATGAATGCGGCCGAGCGGATCAACGACGGTGCCAGTACATCTGCAGCTGGGACATATGAAATTATGCAAGTGGATGATAAAATTGCTTCTGTATTGACACCGGACTGTGTAAGCATTGATTGGGTACGATCGTCATTTATAAAGACACATTGGGCAGCAGCTAGTTCAGGTTTCACTACGATTTTTGTCAACAATCCATTCCTACATAATTGTAATGTGTGTGATCGTCTATGGTTTCTTTACGCATTGAAATCACAAGGTGGACTCATTCAACAACAGGGCTATCTTGACAGACACTTACGTCCCAGATGACACTTTGATTGGCTACAAGAATCACACGGAAGCTGCTAAAGCTCTGCAAAAGCTTCACAAAATGAATGTTGTCGAGTAGGGTGGATTGTCTTTCAAGTTCCCGCTCGCAGTGGGTTATCCTTACATGATTGCGACTAACATTGACGTTGAGGATGGCATAGTAGATGGCGCGATTGGTGTCTTAAAGAATATAGTTCTGCTCAGTGAAGATGAACACTAGGCGGAGTTAGAGGCCCAGGACGAACCATCAACGAGTGTGGCCCCACACAAACAGCGACTCAGTCTATGGATTAAATTCCCGCTCGAGATGATAGGCAAGCGATGCCAACTTAAGTCACATGTAATATGCGAGCATGACGTTCTCGCCTTCAAATAGACACCAATAACAACGTGCAATGTCAATATACCGCTCGGTCCGACGATCACATGCCGTCGAATACAGTTTCCCATTGCGCCAACGTGTTTGAATACGATCCAGAAAACACAAGGAGGCACGTTCAATCAAATCATGTACAAATATGATAAATCGATTCAAAACAAATCAGTTTATGTTTCTTTGAGTCACGTCACATCGTTAGGTGACCTTTATATAACCAATACCCGAAACGATTTCAAGTTTTATCACGGATTTGTCACGCTTCTCCTACAATTAGAGAGATATGAGATTACCAGAGATTGACCCAACATCCATTGCCGACACTAGTCACTAAAGTAAAAATGTTTTGTGATAGTGTTCCTGATCAGCGCTGTCTTATCACCGCCATTAATGTACAAAGCTTGGTCGTGCACTCAGAAGACACCTACTGATTCCTTCATCAATCGATCTGATTATCTGGCAATCAGCGAGACATAGATGGAAGATTCCATGTCGTAATGGCCTTTTACTAAGACCCCTTATAAAAGCAAGGGAGACAAATTGAAACTACAATCAAGTCCAAAAATCGGTGGAGTCCCCAAAATATCGCAACATCAATAGCTTCACTGATTGTAGTGGGTTTAAAATTTGACATTTCAAATCAATTTGGGAATGAAAGACACAAAGGCTAGTGATGTCTCCCGTATTCTCAATCGCGAGTTTTGAAAGATAACTCGCGGTTGAACCCTCGCTCGCCGATAACTCGCGAAAAATTCTCCTTTCTTATTCTCAACGCGATTACCAATCCGTGAGTTATGCGTGGGCAAGATGTTACGTCGTTGTGATTGGACACTGATAATCACGTGACATATTGCTTACTTTTTTATGTTGTATCTTGGCGTGAAACTTTCGATCAGTTTTTTTTCACACGCTTTTTTTTGAGTTGTATTTCTCTTTCGTTTTGCTATGTCAAAATCAACTTTTCAGTTCAGGGAAATGGAATTGTTGTTAAATCTTGTTAAAAAATATAAATACATAATAAACTGCAAAATTCCCAACGCAGTTTTAACAAGAAAAAAAGCATGGGATAGTTTGACGGTGGATTTCAATGCAGCCAGCCTTTAAACGAAGTCGGCAGCAGCTTCAAAAAAAATTTTAAAAAATATGAAAAAGTCTTAAAAAAAAAAAGCTCCGACAAAATAGAAATTTTTAAAAAACTGGCGGAGGAACCCTAATTTACTGGGGGCATCGTTAGATGAACGGTTGGTTATGGGGCACAAATGAACCATTGCCATCGATTCGATTTGTTACAGAGAGACTGCTTTCTTGGGGAACTCGGGGTAAGTTAAATGGATTTTTATTATTTTTTTATTTAGTCTTTAATTTAAATTTTCTGTTTTTTTCCCTAAATAGACTTTTGCTTTTGCATTTTTTGATTTGTGGAAGTTTTATTATAAAAAAGAACTTTTTTAATACAAATCAAAATGACCCTTTATGAAATGTTGAGAAAAAAGAATCGAAAAAGTAAATATTGATCCACATAACAGTCGAAAACCCTTTTCCCAGCTGACAAATTGAATAAATAACCAATTAAATTAAAAAGGAATAAATACTTCTAAAAAAAATCGAATGACTATTTTCAGCTTTGACTTATGAATTATTTGTTATTACATTGTGCTCTATTTTTTTTAAATGTTCTGATGTGATGCTCCCTGAAAAAGTGGCTATAAATTTTCAGGGCTAAGTTTCTTATTATTAATAAGGGGGGGCATGGTACAAAAAAATTGGAAATCATTGGAAATGTTGTTAAATTTTAAACAATGAGAATTAAAAACTTATTATTTAAAATTTCAATTTTTTTTTTGATTTATACAAGTATGTAAAAATCTTTTTTTTTATTTAAAATTTTCAGTAACCCTTGTAAGTTAAAATAGAATTTTTTTAGATTAATCATTAATTTAAATAATTTCTAACGTCTAATAATTATTCTCAATTTATGATTTCTATAAAATCTTAAAGCCCATTTTTTTTTGGAAGAATAAATTTTTTAAATTGAATCTTAGGCCCCATTAAGTCACATTTATCTAAAAAGAACATGTTTGAATTTTTTCCAATTCCATCTAAAAAAAATAATTATACTATGGTATTAATCTGATTTATTTGTCACAAAACACTATATACACAAATTTTATCAATATTTTACAATATAGAACAAAAAACAAATTTACATATACAAAATATTTCAATTTTTCAGAAGAGTTTTAGCCCCAACCGAGCAGCGTAGTTGGTAAAAATGGTACCTGCTTATGTTTGGGATGTTGTATAAGGGCCTGCAATTTCCCACACAATATAATAGTATCATGTAAATATTACCTCAGTTGTTGTTTGTGGAAAAAATATACTTAACTCTCAAACTTTAATTTGTTAAAAAAAACTCCAGCTTACAAAAGGGAAAGGAAAAATTTTTTATTATCTATGAATGAATGACTAAAAACATCATATTTATTAGTTGTAGTACTTATATAAATACATGTTTTATGGTGAATCTATAAAAGTACAAGTGGATGAAAATATTTTTCTTCATGACCACCCCCTTGATGAAATTATATATCATAAAATAGCACATCACCTTTTTGTACAAAAATGGAAACCATTATTAAATTTATTTTTTTAATTTAAAAGAACAAATACATACTGCAAATTATAAAATAGATTTTTTAAAAATTTACAAAATTTATGTAAAATTTTTGAGTATACTTTTAATGTATCAAATGAATTGTAAACATTAAATCATACTCAGCATAAAACAACATATTTTACAGGAAGTGAAACTGAAATTTTGGGATAAATTTTGATTCTTTTTTGATTTTTTTTTGTTTTAAACTAAGACAGACTTTCAATATTTGTATTTTGTTTGTAGGAAACTGGGCAATGGAGCAAGTTCAGAAATTCCACGAAAACCAGGGGGAAAATTATCCCACCCCCTACAAAAGCACCAAAAAACAGAAAAAAAAAACAAACCCCAAAAGCTTCTGTTTAAAAAAGGAAATTGCAGAAGCACCAATGCAGAAAAGTTAATATAAAAGGGGTTAGAACAAATTACAATTTAGGGGAAAAATAGATACCATGACAATAAAAAAGAACACTTTTTTTAAAAATGAAGGTTTTTAAAAGGGAAATTTTGGGAAATTTTAATCTCTTTTAAACAAAAAAACAAAATTTGAAAGAAAAGAAAATTGAATAAATTTTTTTTTAAATAAACCTAAAAAATGAAAATAAATGCTGTATCTGTAATTTAATTAATTTTGGGGATTTTTTAACAAAAAGGGTTCGAAGAGTATTTTTTTAAAAAAAAGTTTTTACAAAAAAATTATTTACAAAAAAATTTCCTCATATAAAAAAATTTAATTAAAAAATTTAACAATTGTTCCTCTTGGCTATTCCACCATGTTCTTGGCTATGGTTTACATAGTATCATCTTTCTGCGGGAAAATCCTCATCCTCATAATCACCCCTAAACTGACAAGGTTGTGGGCACATGTCCAAAAAAAACTGTTTGTAGTCTCCAGCGAACATCGAAATGGTGTATCAATGCAAAAAAATCTTTTTTTTCCCTACACCATATTGTCTCTCTGACATTTCTTCTCGTGCGTGAGCTGCATTATACCATAAAAAAGCATATAGATTTACATAAATAACCTTTTAAAAAAAAATTTTGACTAAAGTACCAAAAATACACCCTTTAAAAAAAATTTTTTTTAATTCTACCCCTTGTGGGACACAAAAAAGTCATTTTTGGGCCCCCGAGTTGGATTCCCTCTATACATTTTTAATGTGTATTTTATTATATTTTCTATCTTTCTATCTGGAATTGGAAAAATTTTTTTTTTTAAGATTTAGTTGTTAATCATTAGACAAAAATGATTTCTCTTAAAAAAAAATAGAAAAAAATTATCTAGAAATAACAAAAGATGTGACTAAACTTGATAACACAAACAGTAAGAACTAATACAATATTTTCTTTTTTCATAAAATTCAGTATTTCAGCAATAGGGATAGCCATTTGTAAATCATCAGGAACATTGACGATAAAAACAAACGCAACACCCCGGGAATTTTCCAAACCTGTATGCAATTTAATGAAACTAATCTACCAGTATAAGTTTATAAAACTTATGATAACTGGTGTAAAAACTATCAGCTTTTTTTGGGCCCTTTTATTTTAAATTAAAAATTTTTTTTTAACTAAAATGAAATCAATTTATGGTGATAAATGTACAAACCAACAACGTTCCACCCCCCAAAATGCAAAAATTGCCCCTTATGCTTTTTTTCCCTTTTTTAAAATGGTAACAAAATTTAAATCAAATAATCAAAAGAAAAAAAATTTAGAAGAGAGATTTTTACTTTAATTCAAAATATTTAATTGAGTTTATTTTTAAAAACAATAAATTTATTTTAAAATATAAATTTGCTTGTTTTAAAACACATTCTTAATAGTTTTCGGGGTGAAGCCCCTTTCCCATGCAGTTAAAAAACCCCTTTAAACGTTCAAAAAATCATTACCTAACCCTAATTTTTCAACGAAACGTTGGGGGAAAAAATTTTTTTTGGACCTTCTTAAGAATGCTAGGGGGACTCTTATTGCATGTATGACTTTCACTATAAACTCTCTGTGCTTATATATTTTATGCTTTTATGTGTTGCAATAAAATTTTTTTGCTCTTCAAGTAATTGAAAAAGAGTTTTTCATATTTTCTTTTTTCAATATGTTGCTATGAATTAAAATTTTTTTTTTTTTTCAAAAGATTTAGATAAAAAAATAATATATATATATATATTTATTTACAAAAACTTTTTTCATTAAAAAATAGTTTTTTTTCCCAACAAATTTTAAAAATTTAAAAACATGAATAAAACCACCGCATTCTTCCATCCAGTTTTTAAAAGATATATTGCTCGAATTTTCAAGAGCCTTCCATCGGGAATCGCCTGTCGTATTGACTTTGCTGTGTAATACCAATATTAATTTTACGATTACCGAAAGCAAAAAAAAACAGCCCCGAACTTTTCAGCGCAGTCAAAGCATGATTTCGGGCCCGTAGCAGAAACTAACTTTGTGCGCAGTAATTTTTAAAATGTCTGTGGTGCCTTTATAAAATCTGTATCGACGACGAAATCATCTTCTTTTCATCTAAACGTTGCCGCGGGGAAAGAAAACACACCTTTTTCAATACTTTCTAATGCTTCCAAACGAAAAAAATCGAAGCGGGCGTCCATCTTTGTTTCAAACAGATTGCCCGATCGAAAACCGCGGTTACCCTCCGAAATCGGCGGGTTAACTTTGGATTTCTTGGTTTTGGGGCGATCCGCTTTAGAATAACGATGTTTCGCCAATCTGCGTTTCCTCCGATTCGAGGTAACCCGAGGTTAATCGCGATTGAGAAAATACACCGTAATAAACGAAAAGGTCAAGGTAAAGCCGTGGCAGCCTTAGCGAAATTAAACCCTTTTTGTTTCGTCGCTATTAAAATTTTCAAAAAAATGCAAAATTATACCCGATTCGATCCCATTTATGCACAAATTTTTGATATCAGAGACTAATGTTAATGCCCCACTAAATCACTCATTCCTGGCATCGTGCTCAGCCAATTCAATGTCTTTACATCGAAACTTCTCCAACAAAGTTTGGTAATACCTGTATCACTGGCGTAGCTAGTTCTGAGTGGGCCCCATATCAAAACTTCAGCGGGACCCTTTTTTTAGAAATTAAAGGCTTGTTAGTGGTATTGTAGTTACACATGTTGGGGCCCTGTAGCTCGGTTGATTGATTAATTGAATATTAACGTCGTGTTGTTTAGCTACACGAGGGCTTTTGGTGACGGACCACGTAATTTTGAACCATGGTCAAGTGACGTGGACGACACCTGAGCTGGCACCCCCTCTCCTAACTACCACACCACACCAACCCTGTATCTCGGAGGCCCCGTATCTCATTGATACCGCTGATACGGTGGTAGCTACGCCCCTGACCTGTATTGATATAACGTTTACAAGAAATCTTGATGAATACTGTATGTCATTTGTATCTTACTTTTCGTATCACAAACCTGTAATTAATAAAGTTATAATGTAACACGTAATTATTTATTTGATTTCTCTACTGACCCGGTTGAAAGGAAATAGTTGCCATCATAAGCAAACAAAGAAAAACATGGAAACCCAGGACTTTTTAGTGTTCTAACAGGATTATGACATACAAAAATAATTTATATAAAAAAAATTACCCATTACGAGATTCATTCACGTACAGCACACGGCCGTATCTGTGACAAAGTCACACCCTCTTTTTTTCCCTGAAAAATTACGATTTAAATAGCCAACGGTCATTGCTTTTTACGCATCACGAGTATACTTGACAATACACAAAATCTTGCAACTTCTCCATGATGAGTATACCGTCAATCACAGTTAACTGGTTATTAGATATTTGTTTTAGCAGTTAGCAACACGATAAACCTATCCAAAATGCTAGAAGGTAGCTTAAAGATAAGGTAGATCAGTAAATACAAATATGGCGTCTAAATATTTACGTAAGAATTCAGTTTGATTTTGGTAATTCACATGAATATAGTTGAGTGTTTACAGAATTTCAGAATTAAAATATAAAAAAACTATAAGAATCATTTTATTTCCAGTTCATAAAATGGTGCAAAGAAACATCTCTTGATATAAATCCATTATTCTTAAGTATTATTCCCATCATTTATTACGCTTCGGTATTTAATCATTATTATTAAAAATCACCGAAAAGTAAAATTCAACTATAATTGCATCAATGCAATGGTTATAAAGAGTGAAGAATATCAGAATGTAGTTGTACCGTAAAAGTATTTGCATAAAAGCACACGATACCGAACAAAAAGTTTCAAATTAAAAACAAATATTAAAACACATCAGTTTTTTTTCCCTTCACAATTTCTACACAAATAGTCTTTGTCAGGAGCTAGTAATGAAAATTTAAAAATTGAAAGTCGCTCATTGTTACACTTCGGTTAAAAAATTCTTAGAATAATAAAAACACATGGGGTCCAGGCCTTTTTAAAAACAATCCACAAATATTGCATTGGAATTCTTGATCACATTTTAAGCAGTCATACGTATTCTATACTATTTGATCCCATGCAACACTCTGCACAATACACTCGAAATTTAATAGCAAGATCAAAATGAACGCCAGGGCAAACTTTTCCCTTGAACGATTTCCAACACTTGCGGCAGTCCAGTTCTAGTATCGTGTCGCTTTGCTTCCTGTGCCATTCCCAAGCCGAATAAGTAAAAAAAACTTTCTGGCAAGCTGAGCATTTGTACGGGCCCTCACCGAAATGCTCCTCAGAGTGTAATTTTAGTAGAAGGGAAGTACCAAACATCTCCTTACAATCGATACAGCGATGAGCTGGTGTCCTTTTCGTCGTATGATATCCAATTTGAAACCTTAGCCCGCACTCTGTACAGGTAAAAATGGATGTTTCAGAGTTAAAAAAAGTAAAAACAGGTTCTCTGTGTATGCTTACACAAGTACAGCAAAAGTAAAACAATTCTTCAGATTCTGCCATTTTACGCTGAGGATGCTGAATACGGAAATGCTCAATGACACCAAAGAACTATCAAATAAAAAAGATCGTGTTACTTAAATACACGAATATAAACTTCTAAATTCATATTTTTAAGGAGGAATTGAATGTTAGTTGCCAATTTCTGCCACAGTTAAGTAATTTTATATAGATTTTGTGTTTTGCTTTCGGCTGAGTTGTCAGGGGTTCGTTGATGGTTGTTATATATTTCTATCGAGTGGATCGAGTGGTGGGTTCGTTGACGTTAGTTGAAACATCAGGAGTCGAACCCACATCATACAGAAGACTCCATACTTAGGCTATTCAATTTTATGTAGTATTACTTAATGGAATCTCAGGAAATGTCTGCGGGCATACGGGTTACGATACGGTATTGAGGGTTCCTAGTATTACTTAATGATCAAGCACATTTATTTTTATAGAGTATTTAAAGTTGGTTGGTTGGTATGGTTCTGCCATTTTACGCTGAGAATGCTGAATACTGAAATGCTAAATAACACCAAACAACTATCAAATAAAAAAGATGTACTTCGTATTCTTTAAATACAGGAGTATAAACTTCTAAATTCATGTCTGTAATCAGTTCAGTTCAGTTCAATACAGTGATACCACTGTAGATCTGGAGACTTGGCCATCGCCTTATGCTCCGATAGAATTTGATAAATATATGAATATTTTAGAATCTATTGGTTGATTTTATATATAAAAATTCTACTTTTTGGACGTGATCTATTGTTTTACATCTCGCTGTTGTTGAGTAATACCATTCTCCGTGATTCGAGAATTTTCGTTGAGTTTTGTAATTTCTGCAGTTTAAAATGAAATTGTTCGATTGTATCTGGCACTTGACATTTTGTGAACACGTTAGATAATCTACTCGTTTATAAAGGAAATATATGTAATTCACAATGGTACGTTTTCTGCTCACGCATCTTACTAATAAAAATCTCCGAAGTTCTGTTGTTTGCTGCCTGTCAATTCCATTTTTCAAGATATGAAATATAATTAAACTTTTTATAATATCTTTAATGAGGAATTTAATGCGTGTTGCCAGTTTCTGCTACAGTTAAGTAGCTTTCGATTTTTACTTCCTGTTGGTTTTAGTACTGAAGTAGCCGAGTGTGATGAGGGTAGCGATCTTTTAGTTGGTGTTACTTCTATCGAGTGGTAGGTTCGACTTCTGATGTCACTTGAGAAACCCCGTGCAGAACACTCGATGCTTAGGCTCATCAACTTCATGTAATATGACTTAATGCTCAAACACTTGTATTTATATAATATTTAAAGTTGCTCTGACAATGGTACGGAAAAGATCTCTGAGTTGCGCAAAGTAAGTAGGAGGGATAGCTTTATTAAAGTTAGGTAATACGAGGGCTATGGCGAAGGACCTGGTAATTTTGAACCTTGTTCAATTGACGAAGATGGCACCTGAGTCGGCACTCCATACCAAATTATATTACCAACGGAAGTGCATTGTCAGATTTAAATTGCATAGGCCCCTTCTACATGACCAGGGACTCTTAAGGCATGGGCCAACTGGGTCCGGGACCAGGGCCTCACCCTCGGTAAAGGCCTCCACTCGATCTTAATAAGATCATGTGTGATCCAGATAATTTTAATGGTCAAATATTATTCCCGTACATATTCTCTGAAAATCAGGGAATTTCAAACTGCATGTCAACTGGCAAAAGTGGTAAGTCTGCATTATTATGACCATCCTGGCCTCGACTAAAACCATAAACATTTAACTCATTTAGTCGAAATGCGGCCATTGGTCATGCCGGTTTGTGCCTAGATTTTTAGATTGTGGGTGGTGCACATTTGTTTCAAATTACCTTTTGAACGAGTATTTGACAATGCATGTTATATACTGTCTACTTATTAAAATCACTGGTAAAGCTTATTTTTACATAGGGGGCCAGGGCCTCAAAGAGTCTTAAGATGTTCCTGTACATGGCGGGACTTCAGTGACACTAGGACTGGAATCCAGGACACTTCGATTACGAGTTCTTGACCATAACCACTAGGCTACCGCGGCCACCCGAGTTGCATAAATCTATGCGATTTTGTACGTCTTCCGTAAATAAAAGAGGATTGCGTACTTCATTTGTTGTGACTAAGAGCCATTTGGGGAAGTTTGGGGGAATTGATGCCAGCTCAGGTGTTGTTCTCGTCGCTTGAAGTAGGTACGTATAAGAGAGCAAATTATTTCTCCTATAGACAACTCATTATGTTGTTTCAGAGCGCAATGATATTTTTTTTTTTTTTTTTGCACTTGAATGGACTTTCTCTTTTAATTTTTTAAATACAACCTACAAAAATAATTTTTTTTTACACTATGATTTATTTACATAATTCCGGTTGGGTGGCGTAGTTGGTTTGTCGCTGGCCTTCTGTACCCAAGGTTGCGGGTTCGACCCCGGTCCAAGTCGGTAGATTTTCATGATGCAGAAAACTGACAGCATCCATGTCGTATGTTTATAAACTCAAACTCAGTGGCACAACAGCCCATGAGGGCCAAGGACTACTGTGCCCATCCCAGTATACGTGACCATAGGACGCTGAGGTGCATGAGCAGGTGTCCCGATCAGGTGGTCAGTCTGTAGCGAATCCCCCAGTGTTTAAGTCCCCAAGCAAGCTAGGTATTCATTTATCCACTTACTGCAGTAGGGATGAAAGGTTCAGTCAACATTGCCCAGTCCGGGAATAGAACCTGGACCTGTGGTGTGGAAGCGCGATGTGCTACCACTGGACCCTGTCGTATGATTATGCGGCATCTCAAAAATCCCTTAAGTGCCAGTTTGGCATGGGTGCTCTCGGCAAAATTAAATTCTTAAGTACAATTTCGCAATGTCAGAGATCAGGTGTTTCCCTATGGGAAGAAAACTGGGCGTCAAAATTGCTAGCGGTATCACCTATATCAGGGGTGGCGAACCTTTATGGATCAAGTGCAATTTTTTGTAAAGAAGTGTTTAATGAAGTATAGAAGTGCCGTCAAATAATTTTGGTTTGTGTGATTATTGGGAAAATAATAAAACTAAATACTAGTCACTCTAAACTCTTTTTTTTTAATACGAAAAAATACCTTTTGCACTGAATAGTTGTAAACGTTTTATAGTTATATGTGTAACTCAAATTACAAAGTAACAGTAGTGTGACTCCTGTTGTTGCAAATTGGATGACACAAGTAACTTATATATTAGGACTGTAAGATGGTAGAATGCGAACGAATGTGCTCCCCGCCGCCCCACAGCCGATCACTCACGCGTTTGTTGGTAATACTTAATTGTAAACTTTGTTATTTTGAAAAAAAAAAGGCAAACCGTTTCGATCGGTGGCGTGCCCAAGATATTGTTTTGTGGGCCATCAATGGCACGCGTGTCACTGGTTCGCCATCCCGGGCATATATGGGGCCTAGTTCATTCCAGCTTCTAAGAAGGTACAAGTCTACAAAGCTAATAAATTAAAAGTAAAAAAAAAAACTTTAAAAACAATCTTTTATTTAAATGCTCTAAAAAGAATAAAATAAACTTTTCTTTTAAAACTTTTTTGCTATCAACTAATAACGTCATTACATAATTTATGATATAAAATCTTGTCACGAGATTTACGTACACTTATTTACTTAGTTTGAAAATTTTAAAAATTAAAAAATCAATCAGATCAAGCTATTTAATTTGCTTGTTTATTTAAGCAGGAAAATCTCGCGACAAGCTTTTATATCATAAATTGTGTAATGACGTTTTATAAGTTGATAGCAAAAAAATTTTTAAAAGAAAAGTTTATTTTATTCTTTTTAGAGCATTTAAATAAAAGCTTATTTTTAAAAGTTTTTTTACTTTTGATTTATTTTTAACTTTTTAGTTATTGCTGGACAGGTTTCTAAGTCTATTCATCTCATTCAAAGCATCATTGTTGCAATGTCGTTTGCCGGTTAATTTTGAACAGGCTAGCTCAGGGGCACTCAATCTTTTTCCCGGGCACGTATACTTTTAAAAATATTTCACTTTCGAGCCGCAACAAGAGGATAATGGGAGACGGGGATAAACACTGTAAGACCAAAACAACATTGGACAAAGCAAAATTAATCAAAAAATTAAAAGTCTTTTTGCTTTTAATATAATGCTATATTAAAAACGAAAAAACACATTTTTTTAAATCCGTAATTTTAAAGCCTTTTTAAATATTTGTGCAGAATTTGGATAATACTATTCTACAAACGATAAAAATGTTTCGTGCGATTATCTTTAAAAATAACGAAGTTTTTAAATATTTTATTAGAAATTTGAGTATTTTTTGAAAAATCGTTGAAAAAAAGGTTTTTGGTATTTTATTTTTAAACGACTGATGCTAAAAGAGAAAGTCTGAACTTTTTGAGTGCAGAATATCGATTCATTAAAACGAAAAAAAATCATATGGAACGTTTAAAGGGAATCATTTTCATGAAAATCCATTTTAGAAAAAAATCATAAAAAATAGAAAATATCATTATTTTTTTAAGAATTACACCGTATAGAAACGAAATAATGATCTTTCCAATTATGTAATTATTTTTTGTCTCAGTTTGATAGAAAGAATAAGACGGCTTTTTAAAAAAGGTCGAAAAATCGGAACTTCTTCAAGCTTAACCCCTAAGCGGTCTGCATTTAAAGTCTTGCCATTCTGGAGATGCTTCAAAAATGCACCGCACATATTTTTTTGCTTTCAGGTGGGGTTCTCAAAAGCGGTTGAGCCGTATTTTTAAGAATGCGGCTCGGCCGCTTTTGGGAATCTTGCTTGAAGGCAGTAAAAGCATCTCTGGAATGGCGGAATTTTACGTGCAGACCGCTTGGAGGGTTAATCCGCTAAGATGCTGGGCAGAATAAAAAGCCATTAGGGGTAGAGAGTTTTTAATTAATATATTTTTAACTGATCGCGATATCGAAGTATAAATGGTCAAAACATGTATTGTCATCCAAACTAAACGTGTATACAAAATTTCAGTTCAATCAGTTGAAGACATCAGCTTCAAAACTGAGAGTTGCAAGATTCCACCCAAACATTTTACATTGCAAGTTAAATAAAAGCTTGTAAAAACAGGAAAGAACATGGGAATTTAAATTTGATCAAGAGAAATAATTTTCGATGGAAAATTAAAGTGATTTAAAGTAAATTTAAAAACTGCGAGCTTCCGGGAATTGAACCCGGAGCAATTCACTTGAAATCAGCTTCTCTAACCACTAGGCTACGAGGGCTCTTGGGAAGGGGTAAAGTAAGTTTGTGTAACATGGGTAAGAATTGTTTGATTAATATCTTTTTAACTAATTGTGATATCGGAATATAAAGAATCAAAACATCCATTGTCATCCAAACTAAACATGTACACAAAATTTCAGTTCAATCGGTTGAAGACATAAACTTCAAAATTGAGTTGCAAGATTTCACCCGAACAAATTACATTTTTAAATATCTTTTTAATTAATTGTGATATCGGAGTATAAATAGTCAAAAAATGTATTGACATCCAAACTAAACATGCATACAAATTTCAGCTCAATCGGTTGAAGACATCAGCTTCAAAATTGAGTTGCAAGATTCCACCCAAACATTTTACATTGCAAGTTAAATAAACGCTTGTAAAAACAGGAAAGAACGGGGAAATTTAAATTTAATCAGGAGAAATAATTTTCCCGACAAGTGCCTCTGAACATCTATATATCAGAGTTTTTTTAAAAAAGAGAGCAGAGTATTCTAAGTTAAAACATAATAAAAGTCGGAGAGATAAGATTTTTTTGTCAGTGCAGAGAGAGGTCGTAATCCTTTATTTTTCTCGTTCGCTTAAATCATCGATAAAATCCCCCCGACGCCTTTTTCTATTAAAAGTAGTTTTCTTTCTTTTTGCGATGGTGACTTTCAATAAATCTAAAGTATACTTACAAAAGACAGAGGTTAATCCATTCTTTATTTTCACATCTGCGGCGATACGCAAGAACATGCTTCAAACAACGACGGGGGAAAATGAAAACAACCGTTTTGCCACATTCTTCTTTACTCCCCTGATTCCACCCCCTGAAACTTCAGAACATTTCTTGAGCTGGCACGCGTCAAGTGCAGGGTCGCCGATTTCAATCTGCACAGATGAAGTTAAAATTGCATCGTAGACTGAATTAAAGGTCATAGCTAAAAATGGATTCGAGAACTGTTTCGTTGAACTTTACAAGCTATGGAAAAATTGTGCTATTGATCAAAGGTCTTATTTCGAAGGTGAATGTGTTTCAGCAACTTAAGGTATCCGAATACGTTCGGAAAGTTGATTTTTAAAAAGTGCATAAATGGATAATTTTCATGATATTTAGTGTCACTTAGATTAGAACACATGCATATAATTGTTTTAACGACATTTTTGACACACAAAAAATTATTTAAATACAATATTTTGGCAAAAAATTAACTTAGAATAATCTTTTTTCAAAATGTTCTCCTTTAATAAAAAATGCTTGTAAAATAATAATATTTTGCTTATTTCAAGTAAGAACTTCTCTAGAGAGTCTGAAAACGATTTCTGAAAAATTCACATTATTTTCAGAGTTACAACCCATTGAAATAATTATCGGCGTTTTTTTCTTAAAATTCTCCTCTCTGTTGTCGTAAAACATGGATATAAACCCACTTTAAGTTGTATATTTCAAAAATTCTAGTTGAGCCTCTGTACAGAGGTCTGAGCTATATACAGGCAAAATATTATCATAATAGAAGAATTTTTGACAAAAGGAGAATATTTTGAAAAGGGGCCATTTTATGTTCATTTTTTGTCAAAATATTGTACTTAAATAATTTTTTATTGTAATAATATTTTTAAAACAATTTTATATATATATTCTAATCTAAGTGACACTAAATATCATAAATATTATCCATTTATACGCTTATGCAAAATCACGGTTCCGAACGTAGTCAAATATATTACCAATTAAGGTATCCAAGCTATAGACTCAGTCCGTTAACTTGAATCCTATTACGTATTACGATTTATTATTATCATTATTTTTATTTTTCTGTGTATACTTTTTCCTACTTTATTTGTTTCATTTTGATATATACAGTCACAAAATGGTGCCATAGGTTAAGCAATTTAACATGTTGTTTTCTTCTAATTTCCTCACTATAGAAATTTTTTCCACAAAGCAGTATAGATTTGATTAATAATATTCCCTCCCCCTTCATCTAATCACAATCAGCCAACTGTTGTCCATGCTAATGTTAGTTTGAAATGATTGCCTGAGTGCATCATGTAATACAGGAAAAAAATTGTAAACATTTTTTTTTAATTTTGAAAAAGCGCTTACAATTTTAAAATCAGAATCGTCATTTGAATTTTTCAATAAATTTTCGGGTTCATTATAGCGTTTTCAATCCTTTTCGTCTTGTGTGCTGACATCTAGTAAATAGTTTTCTCACTAGCGGCACTAGCAAAACTAATACTAAGTTTTGGAGCAGGGGTCAGCAAAACCTATGGCACACGTGCCATATGTGGCCTACGGTACAATTCCCAGTGGCACTCTGCAGTACTCTATAAAATTGTCAATTTTTGAGTGGATTGAAGTTGATAAATTTGTAATGGACCTTATTTGACAAACATCTTCAAAATTATGGACATTTACGGAATCACGGAAAAAATCTGAAAGATAACTCTTTAGAGATAAATTTACAGTTATTTTGTAAGTTATTGAGTGTCATTGCTAGAGATTTAATTGTTTACAAAGAGAAAATGTCATGTACCCTGCTTTCCGCTTTGGGTTCTACATATCTAAGTAAAAAAATTTTCCTCGTATGTATGTGTGTGTGTGAAAAACATTTAGAGTCCGCAAAGAAATTGTTTAACAACTGAGTGCTCAGAGGTGTTATATTGAAAGTCGCACATTATACCCCTGATTTTACGGTATGAAAGTAGAACAGTGCAAGCACTAGGTTTACATACACTGCTATAATATAAATACATATTTACACTAATATAATATAGAGGTATTTGTAATTCACAATGTACTTGATAATTATCAATACTGAATTAAAAACAGTATTAATTATTAGTGACTCCAATGGGCTTTTAAAAGGAAAGTTTAATATTCGAAATTGACACTAATTTCTTTTTGTAAATTTAACGAAGATCTATATTTTGTCTTCAAAGCAGCCACCGCCAGAAACTGCAAGGATTTCGAAGGGATGGAAAATAAATGAACGAGGAAATAAATATGTAATATAATTAAAAATTATTTTGTGATTCGTTCCAATTTAAAAATTATTATTAAACATAATACTTATCCCACGAAAAGTAACTTACTTAAAACTACTTACTTAAAAGTAAGATATACAAAATGTAATGCTTGTCTTGGTAATTTGTACGGTTTATAATTAAGATCACACATATTGTAGCTTTAGCCTCAAAGTACATTATTACTGTATTCAATTCCTTGTTATTGCATGGGGGTGCGAGGAAAACTAAGATTGAAAATTCGATCGCAAATACTGAAAGTTTGAGAGAAGCACAATTTAAAAAGGAATAGTTACTCTTATGTTCCCTCTATCATATTGTTACGTAGATAGAGGTTCGTAGATTTATGCCTTCAGACTCAAAGAGCAAAACAATTCCTTAAAATCGATGAAAATTAGTGCAGATAAACAATCCATAAAAGGCAGGATACAATAGTAAGGTATGTAAAATAAATCCCGGAAGGTTTTCTCGCCTTTTACAGTGCTCAGACACGACTCTCAGTGTCTAAAAATACAATTACGTAATATATTCGCAAACAATCTCTCGATCGTAGCAACTCTTCAACAGCCAAAGTGATACTTATTCAGTTTCAACCTTTTGCCAAAAATTTTTCCGGCCTTTTATTTGTTTGGGAAAAAAACTTCTTAATTTCAAAATCCATTACCCGAAAAATTTGGTGAAAGATTTTTTTTAGAAATTTTCCAGGTTTTTCCATTATTTTAAGGCCAGTGAAAATTGGGGGGGCCCCCGGGGGCCAACCCGGGGGCAATTTTTTTTTTTTAAAAAAGCCAAAATACCCTGTTAAAAAAAATCAATTTAATTAAGATTTTTTTCCCCTGGGGGGCCAAAATAAAAGATTCACTTTGAACGCTCATTAGTATCTTTGATCTTATAATCAAAAAAAAAATATTTTTTTGTTTGCTGTAATCCTACGAGAGGATTTTTTATTACGTTTCTTTTTAATCTAAAATATTAATTTTGCTGATTTTCGAGTTTACTGGTATGGTTATCTGCTTTTTTTTTTTTTTTTAGGGAAGTTGTAAATTATATAATTTGTTGCGCTTTTCAATGTGAAAGGTTTGATGATACAGGGATGTTTTTATTGAGCACTTTGAAGGATTAATTAGCCAAATTTTTTTTTTGAGTATTTTGAAACATAAAAACATGTCATTAATTTGTGGGAAAACTTTTTTATTTGTTACCAATGACCTTGACAGAAAATCCTCTAATATGACAGTCTTAATGGGAGCTAAAATGAATTGATCACATATTCCTTTTTTTTTTGGGGTGGCAAACTTTTTTTAGAATCTTAAGATACTTGTTTTGACCGAGTTCTGGGCCCAAACACTATTTTTCAAAAATATTTTCTTGAAGTGCTGCATTTTCCCTTATGAATAACGGGTTTTAATTGTGATGTTGTACGACTGATTATGGTTTATTGTAAATGAGGGGAATAAAAAAAAAAAGGTTTGGGGCATCTGTGATCTTTTTGAAAGGATATTGAAGCTGATCAAACAAGGGAAACACTTGGAAATAATGCATAGTAATCATGTTAAAAAAGTAAATTTGAAAAAAGCAAAAACATGAAATGAAAGGAAAAAATTTTCAATAGCTACATTAAGAACTCTATGAAGAAAACAAAAGCCATAAGTGTACGCAAAATGCATTTCCCCCCAAAAGACAAAGAAAAGAAAAGTTCAACAGGATATTCGTCGATCAAATGAATTTTTAAAACTACAATAACGAACAAAATGTGACAGTTTTGTTGCAAATAATTTTCCTGTAATGTTAGCGAAAAATGTCTGTGATTTGTGTCTTTTTGAAGTCCCCACATTTGGAACAATTTGTTCTTTTTTATTGTTTTTTTTCTCAAATTATGAAAGAAAATTAAAAAAACCCTTTGAAATAGGTGAAATTTTCTCTTATTTAAAATTTTTCCCCCGAAATTGTCATTTTATCTTGTAAATTGAAAATAATTATAAAAAAATTGGGGTGAGTCACCCCCGCCCATTAACGTTAGTATCGAGTACCCTGACCCCGGGCTAAAACATTTTAAAATTTTTTTCGCTTTAAATAAAAAAAATAACAAATTGTTATTCATTGAATTTTATATTCTTTTTATTACTTAACATTTATTCTAAATGCAAATTTTTGCGAGGCTTAAGATTACAGTTCGTTCAAAACTGTTTAAAATATGAGTATTCATTTCAATAAAACATTTTTAATTTTTTTACATAGTCATCACTTAGTTTTTCTCTCCTTACAATTAAGCTATCATATCAAAAAAATAATGTATTATATCATTTTTAAAAAAAAAAATCGTGTTAAGAGTGGGTACTTCAGCCAGTATAAAAAAGTTTAATAATTATTAGTGACTTCCATGGGGTTGTTTTTAGGCAAAGTGTTTCAAAGGAAGTCAAAAAATTTGAAATTGACACTGGTTTTTTTTTTGATATTTAGCTCAGATCTATATTTTGTTTCAAAGAGCCATCGCAGAAATTTCATTCACTTATGATGTTGAAAATGGTAATAGTATGCGAAATGCTTTTTTTTTCAGTGTAGAAAATTCAGCATCCACCCTATCCAAATTCAAAGAGTGATTTATTACAAAATTGCCCTTTTTCTCACTGGATGTGAAATCTATGAAGATCTCTTTTTTTGGGTTGAGAGCCATTCTGAAGTATTTTTTAAATGGATCCCAATCCATTGAACTTGCATCAATTTGCCCTTTGTCAGTGTACTTTTGATGCTTTATTATCGTCGAATGCTCCGCGATTTAAAAAAAATATCGATTTTTTTTTAACCACTGCCGAAAAATTTTAAAACCGTGAATACAAAAACGCGTGAACTAAAAATATTCAAGAAGGGATTGGTATTTAATCGATTCGCCAAGACTGACGGTTGTAGAGGTCAGATTTTTACATGTTTTGTACGACGTTCGTTGGTTTCCTAGATTCACAATTTAAGAAATTTTAAAGGATATGTAAAAAACATAGATTAGACCCTTTTTCAAGCATTTTTACTTTTTGAAATGGATGATGAAGGAAAAAAATCTTAATTTAAAAATCATTTCTCAATCTGTTTCAGTTTAATAATTAGAGGAAGAAAAATGACATAGTTAACCCTATTACTTAAAAGTAATTTACTTAAAATATGTATTACTTAAGTGTAACATATATAAAAAATTTAATACTTATCTTATTAATTTGTACGGTTTATAATTAAGATCATAAGATCATATTATAGCTTTAGCGTCTAAGTACATTATTATTGCACATTCAATATATTATTATTATTATTATAGAAGGGGGGCGCGATAAAATTTATGATTGAAAGTTGGGTCGCCAGTATTGAAAGTTTGAGAAGCACTGATGTAAGGGGTAGCGTTGCTTGCAAATATTACAATTTTTATCACAGACATACTTCGTTTTAAAAGCGACATACGTAAATGTTCACAAAAAGATATTTATAGCTTGAAATGATTTTTTTTTAATGATTGAGTTCTGAAAGCACCATTAAAATAAGGATTATATAGGAAATTTCAAGAAAGCTATGCTATCTCTCTAAAATATTTTTGTTACCTTAGGAAAGTTTTATTTATTTTTTGTAATATATAGTTAAGAATATGCACACATTAGGTTTTAATATAATAATTGATAAAATGTAACAAAATTCTTTCTAGCAATTCGCATAACCGACTGTAAAGTTTAATTTTTAATCTCAATTGGCTATCCTGGAAATTCAATATTTTCTGACAATTCACTCTTAATTTTTTTTTTATTCAAATTATCTGGCCAATAAAAAGCGGAAAGTTATAAAGATCTCTCTTGTGATTTCGAATTTGAATGTTGCTAATGCCACCCATTTCACGGTGTCAGATCAAGTTCCACAAAATTCATTGCGACTTAGGGCTGCATGTACACCTATTGTTAGCTATAGCATTGATCACCATACAGCAGTGCTTCTCAAACTTTCAATATACGTGACCCAATATTCAATCATCATTTTCATCGCGCCCCCCTCCATACAATAACAATGTATTGAATTCAATAATACTTTACTTTGACACTGAAGCTACAATACGACTTTAACCTCTAATGTGCCACCAACGTATATAAACGTCTCGCCCAGCCAAAGCATTAATTTTCTGGACGTATGTATACGTCTTTCCGTAGTACGATCTTTTCTGTGCAGCGCTATCCATATTATTCCGAAGGCTTAGGAATGGAATAAAAGGACCTTGACAGTGTTTGCAAAGGAATTACTCATTTCAGAAGGTATTTGCTTATTTATTTCTTTTCTTCTCTCCCTCACAAAAAAACCCATCAAAATACCCTCGTTTACGTGGAAAATGGTGGCATTGGAAAGCGAATTGCATAACTTTTAATCGACAGTTAAGGAATTACCGTATTAAACCATACAAATTATCCAGATAATTATTAATACAAGCCCATGGGGTCACTGATATAATTATCAAACTTATTCTTTACTTAGTATTGTTAAATTAATAATAAAATATGCATTGTACCAGTACTAATGCATTTATAAGTGTATTATATCAGGGTAAATGTTTATTTTATATTTTATTATACCAGAAAATTTTTTGTTTGTTTACTTACAGTAAACTAATAATTTTTAAATAACTTTTTGTTTTCGACTTTTCAATATGCTCGCGCCCCCCTCGTAGAGTTATCACGCCCCCCATGGGGGGCACCCCACAGTTTGAGAAACACCTGCCATACAGGTTACAACCCAATTTGGCTCAGTTGAATCCTAATTTTGCGGTAGAATACCCTAGATGTTGTTCGGGACATCCCACATCTCTTCCCCTTCCGTCAACTTCACGAAAGAACTTTCGGCTAGACGGCTATTTAGAGAACCCTTATGCTACAAAGGTACTAAACATTCACAAACATTGTGCCTTCCCGGGATTAAGGTTGTTGCTTATCCCCCTGATGTAGGAAAGGCTACCCCAGGACCAAAAGATCTCATCGCACAAGTAGTTCAGAAATCCACTCCTGCAGTGACTGGTCCATGGCGAAGGGTAATATGCAGCTTCATTTGGACAAAGAACCCACTAGGGCTGAAAACTGACTAAACCTCAGTGTATGCCTGCAAACATTGCCTGAGCATGGTGGAACGGTCTTCACGTCTTAGGTAGCCATGACTGGAGAATCCTCACCTTACGCACTTCCTCCCCCGTTCTACCCATGCTCACCAACTATCCCCACTTTTACTTTTAATTTCCATGCAATAATTTTATTAATTGCAGAGTTATAATAGTAAAACTAACTTTCACTACTTTTAAAAATTTTACTCCGGCTATCATACTCTGCTGGACAAGCTCCACCCTACCTATCGTGGCCGCGGTAGACGAGTGGTATAGGTATCGGACCGTGGCTTGCTTTGTCACGAGTTCGAGCCCAGTACCACTAAAGACCCGCCGTGTAGGGCAGCGATGCACGTTAAATCTGTCGAGAGCTGAAACGTCCTCCCGTTGGTGTGTTTTGTGGTAGTTAGGAGAGGGGGTGCCCGCTCAGGTGTCGTCCACATCACTTGACCATGGTTCAAAATTACGTGGTCCGTCGCCAAAAGACCTCGTGTAGCTGAACAGTGCGACGTTAATATTCAATCAATCAATCAATCTTGACCGTATGCAGCCAATGAGAGTCAGCTTCCTCATTTGCCAATCAGAGAGCAGTCACTCTCATCTCTGTCATACCCTCGGAACGAACTTTTCCGAACGATTGAGTCAGCCTATCAGAAGACTCCAACTCAAAGACTACTATCGTCTCCATATCCATCATTCCAGATAAGGGATTGAGAGCCCCAAGTGCCTCGAATGCCTTATGATATTTTCGCATGCTCGTAGGTGAGGCTAACTCCAGGACTTAAAGGGGCAAATAAATGTTTATAATGCATTAAGGGAACTAATTTGACATAGGAGTACTACGCGGCAAGCAGAAGCTTTTATGAAGGAACTATTTACTTTCGATCGTTACGACTAATACTGCATTAATACTTCGCCGTTTTATGGACACGTCCCATGCCCCCTTCCAGAAGAGACGATTTCATCGTTTTAGAGTTAGGATTCCTGCTATGGGTCTCTTAAGGAATCACTCAAAGTAGCGCTTGTTGTCGAGTTACATGGAATCCAAAATAGCTGCCTAGCGGTAACAAATCGTCAGGAAAATAATTGTAAGGAACTGTTTTGAAATATATTCCAAATGAAGAATATAGGAATAGATTAAAAATAAACAATATTAATCAATAATGAATATCAATATAATATATTATATATAATTTTTATGTAATATATTATATATAATTTATATAAAAGTAATTATGATGTATGATATTCAAGTAATTTTTTTATAATAATTATTACATATAATAATGCTCATAATACACACTCATGGACAAAAGAATTAGCGCTCCAAGAAATATTTGCGGGATTGTAATGAAACTTGGCATGAAGGAACATGCCGGGAAGATATGCAAGTAATTAGAAATGCAGCGTGATTGCGCATTACGTATAGCCGGTAGAGGGCGTTGAACGTCGTTCTCCGTGGAGTATAAAAACAGGTAACCAAAGCTTGTTTGAATGTGCTGAATCAATTAGAAAGGAAGAACTGAGGTAGACAAGTTATTACGCCGTTTTCGAAGACAATATGAGCAGCTGTCGCAGTTTTAAAAGGGAAGAATCATCGGCATGATGGAAGCTGGGAGATCGGCTAGTCGAGTAGCTCATCAATTATGTCGCTCTGATTGTGTTACGAGGTGTTGGGAACTATGGATCCGAGAGATGTCATTTACACGAAGACCAGGCTCGGGACGCTCACAATAGACCAGTCGTTGAGAAGACCACCACATCATAAGAAAAGCATGCGTACAGCCAACTGCTTCATCGACCGCCATCCAGGCACAGGTAACACCTTCAGTAGGGGCCCCTGTGTCTTCTCGAACCATACGAAGGCGCCTGGCTGAAGGACATTTGGGATCGCGGAGCCCATTACGTGTACTGCCCTTGTCGCTCACCCATCGACGCCACCGTTTGGAGTTGTACCGTGCACGAGAAAACTGTACTGCAGTGGAATGGAACCAGGTCGGCTTTAGTGACAAATCCAGATTCAATCTCAGCAGTGATGACAATCGTGTTCGTGTGGCCCCCGTGGTGAACGCCTCAATCCTTCCTTTTCTTTACAGTGACAAACCGCTTCTACAACTGGTGTGATGGTATGGGGTGCCATTGACTACAA
The DNA here is from genome assembly GCA_019973955.1 of Trichonephila inaurata madagascariensis. Taxonomy (NCBI): domain Eukaryota; kingdom Metazoa; phylum Arthropoda; class Arachnida; order Araneae; family Nephilidae; genus Trichonephila; species Trichonephila inaurata. The sequence goes on along the minus strand of BMAV01014636.1, from coordinate 40,202 downwards.
TACACGGTCACCCCTAGTAATGATCCGTGGGACCATGACAGCCCAGCGGTATATCCATGACATCCTGCAACCGCATGTGTTTCCACTCATGCAACGGCTCTCAGGAGCCATTTTTCAACAAGACAATGCTCGGCCTCACACGGCAAGGATGTCACAAGACTGTCTCCGCACTGTTACTACCCTTCCTTGGCCTCCCCGTTCCCCAGATTTGTCTCCAATCGAGCATTTCTGGGATCGTTTGGGACAGCGAGTTGGGCATGTCACGAGTTTGAACGAACTAGAGGCAAGGTTACAGCAAAAAAAATGGAACGAAATGTCTCAAAACATCATGCAGAACTTGTATGCCTTAATGCCTGATCGTATCGTACCGTGCATTCGCACTAGAGGGGTTCAACAGGGTATTAAATCCTCCGTTCTTTTGCGTTTTTCTCTGAAAGGATGCTTCTTCTTTGATTTTCTAATCATTTACTTCCATTAAAATAGTCATTACGTATGTAAAATTTCGTTTCATTGTAACGAGTCTTTCTTGGTGCGCTAAATTTTTTGTCCATGCGTGTAATTATAAATAATAACACTAATAATTACCTTTTTCATAAATATTACAAACGTTAATAAAAAAAATAAGATACTTGCGTACTATATCGCAACAATCAACAACTCAATAAATAACTTTAAGTTGAGTAACCCGATTTCTTATGTGCCGTACGCTATGAATTCGCAACCAGGAGCTTCATTTCATATGTCGCCATCAGGTTGAAATCAAACGCGAGTACCAAAGATAATTGTTATAAATAAATATAAAAACAATTATATTGTATAAAAAATGAAATAATTGCATAATATGTATTTTATAATTGAATACAAATTTTAAAAAAGCAGATAACTTGCAATATTCCAAAAACTGCGAGTCCTTCAATAAATTTCATCGAACAAAGAGCGTTCAAAGAAGCATAAAAAATAAAATAAAGTGGAAATATGCGATTTATATTAATAAATAAAAGCATAGCACTCAATATTTTTTAAAAATATCCTAGCACTCACCAATAATATTAGAAATATCCATATTCGAAAATAGCACAAACAACAAAAGACTGAAATATATAGTACCTTAATGAACAAATGAAATGGATACATTTTTACAGAAGTCGAATTAAAATAGTCTCAAATTAATAGGGTTACGGTGGGAAAAAAGCCCAATAAAAATTAACTCTAATATACGTTATCCCCATATAGCAACCACATTACCACCCGATAAAAATATCAAGGTAACCAAATTGTAATGTTATTGCCCATCTTGGCGAACATAAACTTGGCGAATATATATATAACACTCCTACATCAAATTAGCACCATATAACGATTGCTAGTTTGGTATGACGGGGCAAGGCACCAGGCTCTGCTTGGCTCGAAAAAAGGAATCACGCCAAAGAGTGAGTGAATGAATATTACCGTCGTACTGTTCAGCTACACGAGGGCTTTTTGGCGATGGGGAATCACGCCAAGCAACGCATGTTGACACTGAATGGAATCCAAGATGGCGGCCTAGCGGTATCAAATCGTCAGGAAGATAACTTTAAAGAATTGTTTAGAAATACGATGAAATATGTTGCAAAAGAATATAGAATTAAATTGAGAAAAACCAATATCAGTCAATAATTAATGAATAACAATATAATATAATAAAAATGTAGTATGTACTAATAATATTATGCAGTGTATAATAATCTAATAATTTAATAGTAATTATATAATATTCATATAGTACGATTTAATAATAATTATATATAATATAATTTAATAGTAATTGTAAAAAAGAATCATCGTATTGTAATATAAAAATTATACATATAATACTCATAACGTAAATTTACAAATAAATAACATGTAATAATATTTATAAATACAATAAAAAAATTATAAATAACGAATATTATGATTACATATAATAATTGTATTTTTATATCATATTATTAATAAAATAATTACATAATATATAATGAAATTTATAATGAATATCAATTAAAAAGTACTCGAAACGTGCAATATTCCAAAAACTGCAAAAGTATCAAGGTAACCATATTGTAATGTTGTCGCCCATCTTGTCGAACATAAGCAACTTGGCGCATGCCCCATGATATCAAACTAGTTCCTAACTTGCGTTTAGGTAAAAATGTAAATATAGATAAAAGTTAAAAAAAATCCTCAATTAAAATTAAAAATTCTGCAAAATAATTATTTTAATTCCTTTCACAAAATATTTTAATCTTAAGTATTAAGAATCATTCACTATTCGTCACCCTTTATTCATTACTATTAAAAATCCTAGAAAGTAATAATTCTTAAAATTTATTAAAAAAAGCAATTTATTGCAATGTTTAAACAGTAAAAATGTAAATAACATCGAAATGCACAGAATTACACTAAAAGTGTTTGCATTTAAAAACGACAGATTTTAAACAATACATTCCAATTAAAAGAACAACAGTTTTGCTCCGAAATTTTTCAACAAATCATCTTCGTCAGGAGCTGATGTTAAAAATTAAAGAATTAAATGTCACTCAAAGCTTACTTCTGTTACAAAATTTCTTAGAATATTAAAAACATTGGGGTCCTTTAAAAACAATCCACAAATATTCCGCAGGGATTCCCGATCATATTTTAAAGAGTCATGTATTCCATATAATTCAATCCACTGCTACACTCTTTGCAGTACACTAGAAATCGACTTACAAGATAACGATACATGCCAGGGCAAACTTTTGCCAGGAAATGTTTTAAGCACTTCAAACAGCGCATTTCTTGTATCACGTCGCGTTGTTTCGTGTGCCATTCCAAAAGCGAATAATTAGCAAAAGTCCTCTGGCAAGTTGAACATCTGTACGAGCCCACCCCAAAATGATCCTCTGAATGATATTTTACTTCCAATGAACTTGCAAACCACTCCCCACAATCGTCACAGCGATGAGGGGAAGTCAATTTCTTCGTCTGGTATCCACTTCGAAACCATTTCCGGCACAGTGTACACATAAAAGAGGAATCTTCAAAGGAAACTACAGTATAAACGAGTTCTTTGCGTACATGTGCACAATAGAAGCAAAAATAAAACAATTCTTCAGAAGAGCTGACATTACTTTCTTCCATTTTAAGCTGAGAACGTCTAGCACGGAATTGCTAAATAACACCAAGCAACTATCAACAAATAAAAAGGTGTACTTCGTATTCTTTAAATACATGAGTATAAACTAAATTCACATTCTTAATAGTTCAGTTCAGTTCAGTACAATGATGATCACTGTAAAAATGGAGACTTGGCCAATGCCTTATGCTCCGATACATTCTTAATAAAGAATTAGATGTATATTGTCATTTTCTGCTACAGTTAAGTAATCTTATGTTTGTTTTCTGTTGCTTTTAGTACTGCCGTAGCCGAGTTGTCAGGGGTTCGTTGGTGGTTGCTATTATTCCACCTGATTGACAGTAACATCAGATAAAGGCTCATGAAAATCATCGCGGATAAGAGCTAGATTTTTTACGCCTGTCATTAGCCTTAGCTTTGAACACCATGCAGGTGACAGTACAATTTTGCTGTTTCACCCCCTGACACCCTGGGGGCGGTCAGGGGTCTCTCACCTGTCTTTCCCAACCTCACTAGAGGACTTGCGGCTCAACGGCTATTTAGAGTACCCTATGCCACGAATGAGTGAGTGAAATATTAACGTCGCACTGTTCAGCTACACGAGGGCTTTTGGCAACGGACCTCAGTGAGACAAACAGTGTTTCGTGTCTAAACTATTTATTTTAATAATTAAATTATTAGAGAATTATTTACTTTACGTAGGTAAGTATTTTAATTGAGAAATATCGTTGCAAAATGTTTTTTGATAAATTATATTTCATTATGCTCTGCTTCTCGTATCTAATTAAAAGAATACGTTGACATAGTAAATAATTGCAAAACTTGTCATCTGCTGTTTTGGATACCTAAATAATAATTTTAAAACTTCTTTATTACGGCTTCACCGCAAGCATGACATCTACAAAAAAAGAGAGAAGAACTGAAGAAGAGCATTGAGAATTCATTCGAGATTGGAGGGAGTAGAGCGCTTTCATATGCAACTCAGATGGCCTTCGGACGTGTCTCATTTGCCACGAAAAACTCGCACACAATAAGAAATCAAATTTAGAGAGACATATTACTACAAAGCATACTCATTTTGCTAGTAAATATGCTGCCGGCAAAGAACGAAAAAGATCTGTCGACAAGCTCAGAAAAAGAAAACCGCAATCAAGTTTTATGTTAAGTAACTGGACGCAATCTACAAGTTATGTTAATCTGTCAAACTTCCCGGCATCACTAGAAATTGCAAAAAAGAGGCAAAACATTCCCAGATGGTTTAGTATGTCAAAGAATTGCTTCATACGTGCATCTGAAGAACTTACCGTTGAGTAACCGCGTTGAGTTGAGTTGAGTTGAGTTTGGGGTGTTTTATGGCGCAAGAGCCAGTTTTGACTATACTGCGCCAAACATTCTTAGGTCTGTGGTCTGGACGGGAAAAGAAGAAATTGGATGACAAGATGGAGGGTCGAAAATAGAGAAGGATCACTGGGGTACCCCGGGTCGTGACACCCGTACCCACCTAAAGAAGGTGAGCCCCTGAGGGGTCACATAAGCTGGCACCCACCTCTGATAACTACCACACCACACCAACGGTAGGACGTTTGAGCTCTCGACAGATTTGACATGCATCGCTCCCCTGTACGGTGGGTCTTTAGTGGTACTCGGCTCGAACTCATGGCATGCCTGTCATGATCCGATATTTTGACCACAGGGCTACCGCAGCCCTCCCCCATGCCGCGAAGGCATTATACATTTACAAACATCCATGCCTTCTCCGGGATTCAAACTCAGACCCTATGGCATCGCAGTAAGCGTCACTAACCACTATACCAGATGGGTGGCTGTGTTCGTAGTTATTCCAATCGAGTGGTGGGTTCGACTCCTGATTTTCCTTGAGGAACCCTGTGCAGAAGATTCGATGCTTAGGTCATCAGTTTTATGTAATATTACTTATTGCTCCACATTTATTTTTATATATTAAATATTGATCTGAGGAAGGTATGGACAAGGTTTCTGAATTGCGTAAAGTGAACAGGAGGGAGAGTTTCAATAACGTTATATTACCAGGGCTATTGGTGTAGGATCTCGTAATTTTGAACTTCAGTCAATTGGCGAGAACGAAACCCGAACTGGCACCCCATCGAGTAATTATATTACCAACGGAAATCCACTGAATCTCGATAGATTTAAATTACCGAGGCCCCTCTACACAGAGGGTCTTCAGTGATATTAGGACTGGAATCCGCAACTGATTGAATGATTGAATGAATATTAACGTTGCACTGCTTAGCTACACGAGGGCTTTTGGCCACGGACCTCGTAATTTGAACCATGGCCAAGTGACGAGGACGACACCTGAGCTAGCACCAATTTCCTAAATACCACACCACACCAACGGGTGGATGTTTTGGAATCCGCGACACGTCAGCGTCCCTCACAAGTTCGTTACCCTAACCACTAGGCTGACGCGGCTACTTTAATTGCGTAAATATATGCGCTTTTGTACGTTTTTCGATAATTAAATGAGAATTTCGTACTTCATTTACTGTATCTAAGTGAGGAAGTTAAACGGCATATGAGCCGTTTTGGAAGTTTGGATGAATTGGTGCTTGCTTAGGTCTTGTTCTCGTCACTTGAAGTTGTGTGTGATCCGTGAGTGCAAATTATTTCTCCTACAGCCCATTATATTAATTCAGAACACAAAGTTAATTTTGTTAGTAAACACACTTGAACAGATTTTTTACAAATTTTTAAAACACACCCTAAATTAATTATTTTTTTTACTGTAATTTATTTCTGTAACCAAAAAAAAAAGGCACCAGGAGAAGCCTCATTTTCTAAATAGTGTTCTGAACATCCATACCAGATTTCAATCCCTTCTCCAGGATTTTATTGAATAACTATTTTAAGTAAAAGAGCAGAGAATATTTTAAGTCAAAAGGGATTATAAATGTCAGAGATGAAACTGTTTTTCTGTCAGTGTATGTCGTAATCTTTTATTATATCTCGTCCGTTTAAATCTTCGATAAATTTTTCCCTTCGCGACTCTTTTCTGTTTAAAGCAGAGGTTTTTTCTTTTGTGATGATAACTTTCAATAAATATCATGAATACATGTAAAACAAAGTTTAATCAAAGTTTTTGGGGATAATAGCCTTTGTTGCTCCATATCGCACAAAACTATACCTATAATCAAAGCATTGACATTTTTTAAATTTAAGTCCGTAATCACAAGCTACCTCGAGAATATAATTTTTAGATATTCAAGGGCTTCGGATTCGTTAGTAGAACATCCTTGTATGGGAGAACAATACTTTTAGAAATCAGATGTCAGAAAATGGCATTTATGTACCGCATAAAGGTGGAAAAGGGCAAGTACTTAGTCAAAAGGCATTCGTCTAAACTGATACTGACCATTGTGAGTAACAAAACTAGTAAATTTACGGCTTCTTTCATTTACCGCGACATGGAAAAATCTCTCCATTTTTTTAGATCTTGAGTAGTTAATATTTTAGCATTTTGGAGACAATCTGAAATATTGTCAATTAAAGTAAGATGATAGTTATCTTTGATGAGTTTGCGATTTAAACGTCTATAATCAATGCAAACTCTTGATTTCCCATCTTTTTTCTTTACAACCACAACTTGACTGGCGTAAGGGGTGAACACGGCTTAACAATTCCATTTTCAACCCGTTCATCAACTTGAGCGTCCACTATATCTCGTTCGTCAAATGGCAAACGACGGTGCTTATGAAATATCGGTTCGTCGTCTGTAAGAGCAATATCAAACTCAGTGTTTACAATTTTTGTTTTTAGGCGTGTATGTCGATAGCAGTTGTTCGACTTCAGCTCGATTACGTGGAGAAACATTTGGACCTATATCAAATGTGGGTGAATCGTCAGAAATGGTGATAATAAAATTTTCATTTACACTGTCAGATGGTCTTAAAATTTGTGAAATTTTACGCCAGTATGCGATATATTTAGATGTGCTTGTTTAATTATGTCACAACCGATTATGAGGTCATAATTTGTACAAGAATTTGGTACAACAGAAATAGTAACAGGAAAAGTTTGATCATCTATGGTAATTTCAGAATTAAAAGTTCCTACCACATTAATTCGCGAAAAACCAAAACCTGTTAATAATGTATTAGTTTGTTTCACAGTGGCGGTGTATCTATATTTATGTAAGTCGAATTTCTTAGTAATGTTATATTGCTGCCTGTGTCTACTAATCCGTTAAGTTTACGGCCAAAAATTGTTACGTCTTTACACATATTATTTTATTAGGAGAACTCAATTCATGCACAGCATTTACACCAGAAGGTGGTGTAGAACTGTTATTTAAATTAGTTCGTCGGCATTCAAATGATTTGTGACCATAAAGATTACATGAGGTCACGTGAATGATTAGGACAAGATTTTGATAGGTGACCTATATCATTACAATTAAAACAACGTTGGGGATTTTTAGCTGCGTCACAGAAGCGTTAAATGTTGTGGGTTTTGTTTGGAACTTTTGTTGTTTAATACCACGTCCTTGGTAGTCATATGAATGACGAAAATCCGGTGAATTAGAGATATGTATTGTCATGTTTTTAATGACAGTTTAATAGGTACGTAATTTCTGTTTAAATTCGGAAAATGAGTTTGCACCATAGAGAATTATTTTATCTGAACGAGGCCCATCAATTCCATTAATAACGTACTGGATAACTGATGCCTCGTCAATATTTCAATTGCATCTAACGGGTTTTCCAATAAGGACTTGACAAATTTTTATCAAAATAAAATGAAAACTATTTGAGATATTTCAAAAACTTTATTATCAGGTTGAAGTACATTCAAAACATTTATGAATGAAACTCGACTTCGCTCATATGGCCACCGCGGGTACGTCTGCAGCGGTCGATTCGTTGGACCCAATTTTCCATGACTCGGCCACACATTTCGGCCGAAACGGCTGCTATTTCGCGTTCAATGTTGGCTTTGAGCTATTCCAACGTCGTCGGCTTATTAGCATAGACCAATGACTTGACGTATCCCAAAGAAAAAAATCTAGAGGCGTTAAATCACATGAACGAGGCGGCCAATCGAATGGTCCATTTCTTGAGATAACGCGCTCATCAAACTTGTTCTTCAATAAATCAATTGTAACGTGTGCTGTGCGGCTTGTGGTGCCATCCTGTTGAAACCACATGCTGTCCAAGTCCATATATTCCAATTCGGGCCAAAAATAATCGATAATCATGGCACGATAACGATCACCATTCACAGTAACGTGGCGACCACTATCGTCGACGAAAAAATATGGCCCTATGATGCCGCCGGCATGCAAACCGCACCAAACAGTTATCTTTTGTGGATGAAGTGGTTTTTCATTAAGCACATGTGGATTTTCACCCGCCCAATACCGCATATTTTGTTTATTGACAAACCCATTGAGCCAGAAATGAGCTTCGTCACTGAAGATGATTTTGAGATGAAATTGATCATCTTGGCGCATCTTTTCCAGAGCCCAATCGGAGAACGTATGTCGCTTCGAATGGTCCATCAGCTTCAATTCTTGAGTGAGCCTGATCTTGTACGGGTGTAAAGTAAGATCCTTACGCAAAATTCGCAATAAAGTGGTTTTGGCGATGCCCAACTCTTGAGAACGCCGTGGAATTGACTGATTTGGATCATTTGCTATGGACGTTTCAACGGCAGCGATATTTTCGACACTTCGACCAACCCGTAGTCTCACTGGCACGGCAACATCACACTACGAATATGTAGACTCAAACTTTTTCACTAAACTTTTTACTGCCTGTCTACTAGGGCGAGAATTACGACCGAAAATCGGAGTTAACGCTCTTAAAGTAGCGGCCACCGACTCAGAGTTTCTGTAGTAAATTTTTAAGATTTGCAGACGTTGTTCGTTCGTGTACTTCACCATGATGAAAAGGTTATATGTCTACTAAATAAACTGACAGTGACAGTTCGATGTTAAGTGAAAAGTGCGTTCACAAACTAAATTCAAACTTGTCAAGTCCCTATTGGAAAACCCCTTATTTGCTAATTCACGCATAGAAATAAAATATTGCATTGAAGTCTCGGTTTCTACACTTTCTTCTAATTCGCGGTGAATTTCTATGGAAGTAATTGAATCCGAAAATTCTTCAATTAAAACTTTTTTAAGCGAATCGTAGGTATTTAAATTTCTTTGAGAAAAAAGAAATAATTTAGCTGTTCCACATACTAGACGTTTTGAGAAAATTAATTTTTGAGAACTAATAGCTGAGAATAAATCAAAATTTTCTTTAATATCGCGGAAGAAACTATTTACGGAATAAAAATCTTCACTAGTAAATTTTCTGCTAGTAGATGAAATATCGCGCAATAAAGTCCAAAACTGGGTATTCATCTCTGTAAAGGAAGCATCATTTGAATGGGGAGGAAAAGTATTTTGTGTACAAAGAGATTAAACGTTTTGATGTGCTGGCAAGAAAGAATAACATCGAACGCTGGGTACAGTTGCGTTGCAGACCAAATGTTGAAAAAGGGAGTGTTTGCCTGTTTCCTGCGGTGAAAAGTTCCTGTCTAAAGAGGGGTGATATTTTGCTGTTCGTTTTTGAATGTGGATTGATTCTCAGTATAAGCTACGTTTTCGCATTCCGAAAAGGATGTCTCAGAATTATTTAATGTTAGTTGGAATTCATCTAAATTCGTCAAAGCTTTAAATCTAGTATTGCATTAATTTTGATCGTTTGTTCCTACGTCTAAATGCAATAAATTAGCAACTGAGATTATATCAGGCATTGCGAATTCAGTTAAAATTTTTCTTTGTGTTCTTCGACTTTAAACTCTTTAGGGAATGTGGAAAAATTTCTTATTTTATTTCGCAAAGAACGGTCAAATTCGGTGAATCCTAATATAGAATTTAATGTTTTTACAGCACGTACCACATTTCAACGAATTGGCAATTATGGGAATATCGCCTAGTTTAATATTTTTACAGGACATCTTAATATACAAAATTAATCACTTTGAAAAATTATAGACGGTGCAAGGTTGTAATCAAAATTTCCCTATCAAACTCTGAGTTAAAACTACCAAATACCGTAATTTGTGAAAGCCAAAATAAACAAAAAATACGTTTAATTAAATTTTGCCTACCTGGGGTTGGGAAGCAGTCCGTACAATAAATCCAGAACCCGTTTGTTGAGGCGCTATATGAATCCAAAAAAAGTCCAACTGCAGCGTTACAGTCTTAACACTATAGCGTCCATTGAAGAAAAATATTAACGCATCTCTTAAATTTTTTTTTCACGTCTAGAGGAGATTTTCCTATGCAAGAGAAAGATCGAGCCCCCAAAATATGGGAAAATGACTACAAATGACTACTACAAAATGCTTTATTTAACAAAATGAAGGATGAAATATTTAAAATATTTTAAACACCAAAGGAGAACGTCTTTCTCCTACTTCTAGAGCTTAGCGTCTCTAACGTCCGTCTGCGTCATTACCCGTGTATCCTTTAATTGGACATTCCTGGAGGGGTGTGACGTCAGTGTGGACTGCTCCACTCGTAGTAACAAGGGGAGGGGATTCGACAGGACATACATCAAACCCTTCATATTTAAAAATTTTTAAGAGTCGGTCGTCCGCAACTTTCTTACTGGCGGGCCACAGCCTGCGGGCCGCGTGTTGGACACCCCTGGTCTAATGTTTACTATTTTTCAACATCAAACTACTAATCATAATCTCTGCTACTGCAAATACTAATCTCATCGCCAGTTATGTCGGGATTTCCCGTATGATTGTCTGTTCGTACTCCTAGCACCCCAACAAACACCCCTATTGTCGCTTTAACGTTCCTTTTTCTTATTTTGCTGCTCTGAAAATAATAAACATGTTTTCTCCTCTTATTCATGTGAAAAGCTTGACAACTTTGAGAAATGGAACGCGAAACTTTCCTCCATCCCATATCGAAATGTATTTGGGCCTTGAAGTGGAGAGGCTTGGATTGAGATCCTATTCATGTCCCGTCTTTCTCGTATTTTATGTAGTCACTACTGCGCCATGAAAGCGCGTTTTGGACCCCGAGCATCATGTGATTTCTCATCGTTTTCGTACCTGTACTGAAAATAGGGATGGCGATCTGAGATCGATTAATCAAAAAATCGATCTTTTAAATCGATATGTAGCACTGAATCGACTCTGTAAATCGATATTTCATCCTGAAAATTTAATTTTTTTGGTAAAAACCATAAAATTATTTACAATTAGTTGAATGTACTATCTTTAAAATCCGTAATATTACGGTGTTGGCAATTAAAGGGTTAATTTACAATAGCCATGATGTCTATGAATATCGATGGATCATCTATTCCTTGTGAGCGCCTTCTTTCGATTGCTGGCAACATCGCAAGTGATGATCGGAGCTACTTAGATCTCAGTAGACTTGACAGACTTTTGTTTTTAAAAAGCTTATATATTAAGCATTGAGAACTATAAGCTATGTATAGTCTATTTTCTAAACTTTTTAATGTAACAGATACATTTAGAAAATAAATGTCTCCTTTTATACCCGATACTTTGATATGGTAATAAAAATATTTGTAATTGTCGAATACCCTGAACTAAAAAATTCGCTGATTTTACTAATTAGAGATCGTTTAATATGGTATTTTTCTTGTTTTTCATAAAATGGATTTATATCTACATTGTAAATGAAGAGTTGAAAAAATCGATTTTTTAGAAATCGATCTTTTAGAACTCTTTTGTGAGATTCATCAGGTTTTGATTTGAATCGATTTAAAAATCGATCTTTTTCGGAAAGAATCGCCATCACTAGTTTGTAACCACTGTACAGATGCACACTTTATATAAAATTAAAATTTGCATTTAGGTAATATACATTAATGTTTACAGAAGAGAGAAATTCACAATTAAAATCGAAAATACTGCGAAACAATTATTTTAATTCCTTTCATAAATTGGTACAAGTTATTTGCAACTATAAATAATTTATTCTTAAGTATTATGAACCAGTCAGTTGTCTTTGGTATTTATTCACTGCTATGAAACACCAGAGAAAAGTAAAATTCCTCTATAATTACTTTACGGCAATAAAAAGTAAACAGTAAAAATGCGAATGGCACCAGAAAGCACCGAATTACACTAAAAGTACTTGAATAAAAAAAAATCAAGAATCCAAGCAAAACATTCAAATCTAAACACAAAAGTTTCACACATATACTAAAGTAGCTCATCTTAAAAATCAAACAACTAAATGACACCAAATACTCACGCCAGTTAAAAAGTCTTTAAAATAATAAACGCATCGAGGTCCATGTCTTTTTAAAAACAATCCAGAAATTTGACATAGGAATTCCCGATCACATTTCAAGGTGTCGCGTATTCTATAATATTCGCTCCGTTGCAACACTCTCCGCAATAAACACTACTTGAACGAAGAAGGTCTCGATACGCTCTAGAGCAAAGTTTCCCCTGGAATTGACTAAAACATCTGTTGCACTTCAATTTGCGAACCATTTTGCTTTGTTGCCTATGTCTTTCCAAAATGAATTAGTAGCAAAACCTTGGAGGCAAGCTAAACATCTGTACGGCCACTCACCAGAATGGACGTATGAATGATAAAACAGTTCACATGCTGTTTGAAACGTCTCAAGGCATTCACCACAACGTTGAAATGGCGTTTGTCTTGAAGTAATTATTTTCGCCTGTAATACTCTGTGAAACGATTGCTGGCACTTTATACAGGTGAAAGACGATTTTTCAGAGGAAACAAAAATGTATTCTGTTTTTGCGTCTCTTGTTCGATCATGGATACGATCATAGGCACAAGGAACACAAATGTAAAATAATTCTCCTTCAAAAGGACTGAAGCTACGTTCTGCCATTTTATGCTCAGAAGGCTGAATGCGGCACGGCTAAATAAAAATTTTCAATGAACTTTCCACAAAAGACTGGCGTTTGGGTATTTTGAAATATGCCAGTTTGAACTTTTCTAAATTCCATCTATTTAAAGAGGGATTTAATGTGTGTTGCCAATATCCGTTACATTTTAGTACTTTTGATTTTTTCTTCTGTAGTTTTTGGTGTTGCAGTAGCCGAGTGGTTAGAGCTGCGACTCTTGGTTGTTGTTATTTCTTTCGTGTAGTGGGTTGGACTCTTGATGTCCCTTGAGAAACCCCGTGCAAAAGTGTCACTGCTTACGCTCATCAATTTCACATAATATTAATTCTCAAACATACATTTTTATAGACTATGTAAAAGTGATATGATGAAAAAACAGATAAATCTTCCGAGTCCGAAAAGGGAGTGAGCAGCGTGAGTTTTCCCTTTCAGCAGCGGGTCCGGCAGGGTGAGTGAGTGAACTTTATTGAAGAAGCACTGCATCACCCCTACTGGCGGGTCTTTTGTGGTACGGACCACGAACTCATAAACATGGTCAAGTGACTGACGATACCTATGACCACTCGGCTAACTACCCCCAAAATGAATAGGACGAAATACAGCTGATAATTTCGTAAATAGCATACAGGGCGGGCTTTAGTGTTACTGGGCTCCTCATATACGGAACCCGATCCTACCTAAATTCGGTTTTACCACGGCCCCAAAATATATAAAAAATACAGAAGGGAGGTTTTCTAAATTGCAACATCCATATTCCCTGTGACGTGATATACCGTGATCCTTGCCTTAATGAAGCCACTTCTCTCCTCCAACATGCCAAGCTAACAACACCAGCAATATCGTAGTTTCAAGATAGGGAGCGGATGATCGAGTCATCGATCCAGTCTCCTGTGAAGTTCAACTCGCTTCATATACGAGATAACTTGGAAATTCGGTATTTGTGTTTGTTGATTGTACTTTGAAAAGAGTGATCATAGCAGATTATTGCCTGAGTAAAATGGCTGAAGGCAATGCCAGCCTAGTCAAAGAGGAGTACCGTTACTTCTGTGCTCCGTGCAAAAAGGAATTCAGTTTCACGCAAACATCTTTTTTCATTTCAATTTCTTCTGAAGAGTCGGGATTCACCTGTATAAAATGTGGAAAGGCATTTACGAGTGGATTCAAGACGAAAAAAACGGATTTCTTCGACTTTTTGCCTTATTGCTGTGGTGACTGTGGTATAATCTTTCTAACTCCAAATGAACACTTGGCTCATTCTTTTGAGCATACTGGTGAGTGGCCTTTTCGATGTTTTTCTTGTCAAAGAGGCTTTGCTACCAACTCTTACTTGGAAAGTCATTTAATCATAAAAAATGTTCAATGTATCAAATGTCTTGAGATTTTTTGGGGACATTTTTGCTCCAAATGTCCTCCGGAAGTTCTAAGGGAGATAGACGAGTTACTTTGTAAAAAGTGTTCCCATGGATCGCGTGATATCAAATATTTGACTTAGACTTCTTAAAGAATGACCAATGCACCGGACACATTATTTGTGAATTCTGTTTATTAAAATATTACCATTGTTTTTTTTTTTATATTAGTAGAAATGCTTTTAATGTTTTTATTATTAGCCGGGTATTTCTAATGTTTTCATGTGAACAATAATTTCTCTTTAATGCCTTTTAACTTTCATAAACTCGCGGAGTGAATTTTATATTTTTTTTAGATTATGAAAATATCGAGAAAACTTCAAGAGATTCTTAAGACTAGTGTGAGGATATTTGTGACAATTATCTCCTTATCTTTGTTTCTCACGTTCAAAGACATTTATTGAAATAAAGCTAATTTTTATCAAAGAAAGCTATATTAGCTGTATAAAAATATATAAAGCTATGTTAAATATCTGTTTTATTCTCTTTAACAGTTCTTAAAAACTTTTAAGTCAATTTTGATCTTACAAATTATACGACTTTTATTTTTGTATTCACACTGTGAATTTTACTAACTAATCTTCCAGTTAGTCATATGTTTAGTTATTATGAATAAATTTAAATATTAATCGATAATTTTTCATGCAAGTTTAAAATATTTTTTCAACTTTTAATCATTAATAAATATATATTTGACCACATGTGACTGATTCCTATCGTTTTGTACAATAGATAAATTAGAATACAAGACATTTGTTTATATTTAGAAAATAAAATTATTTTGTGTTAAAACATTGTGTTGCTTGTTATTTTTGTGAGCTTGTATTATTTGATATATCTATATTTTATCCATTTAGGAAACAATACTTTGACAAAATTATTCCTCTTTTTTACAAATAATGCTATTTGTGTGTTATGCTCATAAATTTAAGTTCTTGAGTGAGTTCTGATTTCAGTGACATATTTATTGAAATAAATTTAATAAAAGAAATTGTAGTGGAAATTTAGAGAATTTAAATCAATCTCTTACAGTTTTTGTATATTTCTAATTAAATGTACTTGATCTTTTTAATATAGGAACGAATATATACCCAGGTAGAGTCATTGACTCATATCATTATTCTAATTTTTCTCTGGAATAACAGAGTGCTAATTTGATACCAGATTGCTACGTGCCAAGTTATTTATCTTCACAAAGATCGGTGATAACATTACAATATGGTTACCTAGATATTTTTATGTAGTTATGAGGTTGCCATTGAGATGTTTATTATAGTTAATTTTTTTTTTACGCGGTAACCCTATTAATTTGAGGCGATTTTTAATTCGATTTTTAAGTTTTGTTTATTTTCTTTTTGAAAATTTTAAGGTATGGAAATTTTGGAATTTTTTCTATTTTTTTCCTAATTTAGGGTGATTTCTTTTTTTTAAAGAATATAAGGGTTGCTTTTCATTTTAAAACGAAAGGATTTTACTTCATTTATTTTTCTTTTAAAACGGTTTCATGAAACCGTTGGAAACTGCATTTTTTTTGGTATTTCAATTTTTGGGACTTATTGATATTTTTATTGATTAATTTAAAATTATTGTTTTTACTTTAAAAAACAATTAATTTAAAATTTTTTATTTCAATTTTTTTTTAAAATTTTTATTTTCATGAATAATTATCTAATTTGTTATTTGTTAATTTTATTTAGGTTTTATTAATATTTTTCCCTAATTCTTCTTTCATATTCTCAAATTTTTATTTCCCCCAAATTTTTTTTTAAATTCTTCGGACCCCGTTAGAATTAAAATTAGTTTAATATAATATATTCAAAAAAATTTAAAAAAATTTTTAATTATAAAATAAAAATTATAAAAATATAATTTTGTAAATTTTATAAAAATATATATACGGGTATTATTAAACTTGTTCTTAATTTATGTTAAAATTAACTATAAATACTTAATTATACTTTAAATTTTATACTTAAAAGCCATTTTATTTTTATTATGTCGGAATGTATTTTTTTACCCCCTTTTAGTAAATAAATTTTTTTAAAAATCCGGGGATTTTTTGAGTACCCCCTTTAGGGGGCCCCCCACGTTTAAAACTGTTTATTTGAAAAACCTTTAAAATTTTTAAAATCGGTTCTTTAAAATTATTTCAAAACGATATTATACGTAGGGTTTAAATTCCATATATTAAAAACCTGCTTTTGGCGCAATTGGGGGTCCCCAACGGGTTGGGTTTGCATTGAAAAAACTATTTTTTTTATGTTTTTTAAAAATTTTTACCACTTTAAATAGTTTGGCATTAGATTTAATCCAAAGGGGAAACACCGGGGGTTGTGTCAGGGAAAAGGGAAATTCGAACCAAGTACCGCTGAAAACCAGCCATGTGGAGGGGATGATGCACGTTAAATATGTCGAAGCACGAACGTTCTCCCGTTGGTGTGGAAGCTCGAAGAGGGGGTACCAGCTTCAGTGTCATCATCGTCAGTCAACCATGGTTTAACATTACGAGGTCCGTTGCCACTAGCCCTTGTGCAGCTTTAACGTGCGATGTTAATAACTGTGTCTCTCCTCGTGTCATAGTAGCACTCATTTACTGTCTTCATCTTTCAGTACAGTAAAGCCGAACGGACAGATAGTTTTGGGGGGGACCCTTTAAAATCTTAATCTCGGTTTATTTATTCGCCAACTAATTCATATGCCAGTGGCGGCCAAACCCCCGGTGGGAAAAGGGGGGTGCTCTGTTTTAAAAATCTGAGGGACCAATTAAAAAAATAAAATTTTTGATTCATTTCATTATTTTTACAACTAAAATGATCTAGAAAAATGTCTATTAAATATAATATTTTAACTAGAGTAATTTTATATATTTATAATAAAAATACAATATAAGATTTTATAATTATGTTTGGTTATATTTATTATAATATTTATAATTTGGTATATATCTCTTGGTTGTATTTTTAAAATCGTGAAATAGTTACCATACAATTTATACTTAAAGTTTCTGCATAAATTGTGCCGTCATTTTGCATTAAATTTTATTAAAAATCTGAAGGATAAAAATCATAAAAAATCATAATTATCATAAAAGAATAATTATAAATATAATTATCATGTATCAAAACAATAAAATTTGTGACATTTAGCTCCATCAATAAAAGGAATTATTCAACTTTGAAATAATTTGATCAAGCGTAAGATTCGAATCCTGAACATTCAGGCGGCACGTTACCGGCTAGGCTGCTTGACCACTCGCATTTGTATGAATTTACTAGAATATAGGCTGAGTTTAAAATGTGGAGGGTTCCTCCGAATTAACTGTCCAATCGGCACCATTACAGTGAAAATTGAACAAATATAAAGTAGTGCTTCTCAAACTTTCAATACCTGCGGCCCAATATATTCAATTATAATTTTCAGCACGCCCCTCCCCCCTCCATACAGTAACTGTAGGTTAATTATACTTTTCCCAAAAAACCCGTACTACTTTAACCTCTTAAGTTCCACCCCCCATGTCAACTCGCTCAGGCATTTAAATTTTTTCCCAGAAGTATATATATGGGTATTCTGTAAGATCTTTTTTTTTCACCCCATCCACATAAAATTATTCGAAAGGGTTTGGAAATCATTAAAGAACCTTCAGGGGTTTTCCCTTTTAAAAAGGGTTTACTTATTTCGGGGGATTTGTGCTTTTTTATTCCTAAGAACATCCCTACGTGGGAAACAATGACATAGGGGGCAATCCCCCCAAATTTTTAAATTGGGAGTTAAGGTTAAATTATACAAAAAAAATTATCAAGGGTTAATTTTTTGTATGTAATTTTTATATAAACCCAAACCCCCATGGCATTACTGGTAATTATTAAATTTGTTCTTAATTTTCTATTGTTAAATTTTGTAAAAAAACAGTGTGTAGTCGTACATCTATAAGTGTATTTAAAAGTGAATTGTTTTATTTTTCAATTCCTTTTTACTATTAGCTCACAAATTTTTTTATTTATTTATTTATCTTGGTGGAATTTTCAATCGTTAATAAAATACATTTTAAAACGATCGTTGGCAATTTTTCGGATTATTTTGGATGATAATATAATAAAAAAATTGATTAAAAAATTTTTTAAAAAAATTAAAAAGCACACCCCCTGGCATCATTTTTTTTCGACTTGTGTCAAAACCGAAAAATTTTTTCCGTTTAAAATATTCGGTTGAACTGAAATTTTAAAACAGATTTTTTTGGTGACAATGCGATACTTTAATGTAATGAATAAAAAATTAAATTTCCTTTAATGTTCCCATTCTTCTATTATATACATATTTATATTTTGTAACTATTTAATAAAAATAGCTAAAATAAAAATTTTCTTTTTTTTGAACTAAATAGGTGACAAGGGGACCGTACAATTCAATTAAAAATCGTCAAAATAATTTTTTTTTAGCCTAAATTATTTTTTATAACTTTCATAAACCCCCAAAAAGCTCAAACGTAAAAACGCAGAAAAAGTAGCTTTCCGTTCGTTTTTTTCACATCTCTAGGGCAAATCAAAACTTTAAACTGACTTATCCAGAAAAAGAAAAAAAATTTAATAGTTTGTTTTTTAAAAAACTAAATTATTTTTTTCTATTGCCTAAAGCTTTGAATTTTTTTACCTATTGCTAATAGCACATGTAACAAAATTGGTATGCATTTTTTTAATCAAAGCAAAATTTTTTTTTTTTTTGAAAATAATTGAATCAGGATTTATACCTTTTTTTGGGAATTTTCAATAAAAATTCATGAAAAAAATTTTTTGAATACCCAAACACGTTAACCAAAACCATAAAACATTTATTATACATGTTTGACGTACTTTAAATCAAATTTATGCGTGCTCGTTTTTAGGAGGAGTAGCATTTTAAAATCACTCCACAAATTCTAAGTTTTTTCCTTAAAAATTTACATGAATAGCTTTTTATGAAATTTCGAGCACAAAATCTGATTAAAACAGTAAATACATAGGAGGCAACCAAAAAAATTTTAAAAATCCTTAAATTAAAAATTTTTGCGCAAATCGTACCATGTCCCCTTAAAATTTTTTTTTATATATTACTTGTTTATATATTGTATTTTGTTTACTTTCAGTAAATTAATATTTTTTAAAAATCTTCTGTTTCCGACTTTTTAAAATGCTCGCGTCCCTCTTGTAGAGTTATCATGCCCCCTAGAGGGGCGTGCCTCCCAGTTTGAGAAACGCTGATTTAAAGGAATACTACTATGACACGGAGTCACATCCCCGAAGGAATTTCCCGGGTCGAGCCCTCCCGTGGCAGTGAAGCTCGAAAATATTCGACGTTTCTCAAGCGTAATCCGTTATGAATATTTTGAGTGGGATTTATTAAATTGAATGAATCCACCATTACAATCGTCTTAATTCTTATAGATAAGAAAATTATTAATAGAAATAAAGTTAGAATGTTTTAAAAGTAAATTACTATTATTTGAATTATCCTCCTATTTTCTCCTTAAAATTATGTGACTGCAGTAGCCTAATGGTCAAGATATCGGATCGTGGCTTTCTTTGTAACGCGAGTTCGAGCCCAGTACCACTAAAGACCCGCCATTTAGAGAAGCGATGTACGTTAAATCTGACGAGAGCTCAAACATCCTACCTGTGGTGTGGTAGTTAGGAGAGGGTATGCTATCTCAGGTGTCGTCCTCGTCACTTGACCATAGTTCAAAATTACGTGGTCCGTCACCAAAAGCCCTAGCGCAGCTAAAAAGTGCAACATTAATATTCAATCAATCAATCTAGTTTTTACAAAATTTAAAATATCTCATCCCGAAGGTCACTTCAGAAATGAAAAGCGAAGCAACACTTGAAAATTTGTTCATAAACTGTTTGAACAGAATGGGGGGCCCGTTTTTATAATTTCATGTAAGTTTTCACCCATTTTTTTCCATTTTAGTAATAATAATTTATTTTTCTTTACTTAGGTTAAGCATATTTTTCTTAAATGTTCTAAATAAATCTATAAACCACAAAAAAATCTCCATGGCTCCATTTAACAAAAAAAAAAGTTGTCGCAAGTAGTCGGATAGCTCAAAGCAACCCAAGGGCTATTGGCGACGGACAGCGTAATTTTGAGCCACGATCAAGTGACGAGGATGATATCGGAACCAAAACTCAACTCTCCCTACTTCCACTCTAATGTGAGAGCCTAGACACATAGGGCGGGTCTTCAGTGCATTAGGTTTTGAACCTGTGACTCGACCATTAAAGATTAAACTCACTGCTACACAATTCCTTAAATCTTATTGCAGGGCTGACATCTACTCGATGTCTGGTTTTGGCGTAAATAATTTATAAAATACAGAATAAACAAGGATATGACACATAAGGCATTCAATCTCGCACAAACACAATGTTATATTGAGAAGTTTTTAGAACATCTGAAAGAAAACACGACAGCAACATAACCTCATTAGCTTGACGCTGATTGGTTGGAGAGGGGATGCCATTCACAACAACCATGCAAGATACGATCTGGCAACCATAATCTCTCGGCTACTGTGCCCTTTTAATTGAAAAGTGTGGTTTACATATAATTTTCGTATGGGAAACGACATATTTTAGTGTTAATACACAAGTAAATTAATATTTTATTCAATTTTATTATCAATATTTTATTTAATTTTATAATCTATATTTTTCTTAATTAAGTTTTTAACTATTTATTATGTTTCGTTTAGCTTCTTACACTTCAAAGTACAAAATTTTAAATTTGTTTTGCATTAAAACGTGAAACAAGCCCCAGAGTATTTACAATAGTAACAACTAACGAGTATTTTATGAGAAAATATAAAAAAAGTATTTTTTTTAATATATTTTAAAGAATAAATACTTATAAGTATTGGTACTACACACTATAGCTCTCTCGAATTTAAGCAAATAGTACAGTGAATGACATATATATACGTCGTATATCCTATGACTACGAAACCTAAATATCTTTTGAATTACTTTTTTACTTGAAAAAGCGTTCCAATTTTGAAAAACCTACTATAAATGGAATTTAAGTAGGGCAGTTTTAAAGTAATAAGTTATATACTAAGACAGCAGAATTATAATGAGAGTGACATCCTGGCTATCACTGCAGCAGTCACATAGTGAATTCGTATCCTCATGGCCCTAAACACTTTTTTTTTGTAGCGGAAGTGTGGTAATTTAAATGTGTTGAGGGAGTGAGTCAGTGATTATTAATGTCTCGCTGATCAGCTAAATAGGGGCTTTTAGTGACGAAATTCATAATTTTGAACCATGGTCAAGTGACGAGGATGATACCTGAGCTGGCATCACTCTCCAACCTCCACATCCAATCACCGCCTCGCCAAATGTTATGTACATGAGCCCCCTCTGTATGGCGTGTCTTCAGCGGTGCTTGACTTCAACTCATGACACGCAGGCCATGAGTCCATTATCTTGACCACTAAACTGCCTTGCCTCTTAAATCGACCGAACATTCACACCCAGAAATTGGACGTAGAGTGAAAGTATAGAAATTTGGGGGATGCTTCAACTACCATCCTTGACACTGGACCTTTGTCAAAGTTAACGATGTTCATTACCCATATTCATTTCAATCTGCATGTAAGTAAAACTTTATTCAAATTTTCTTAAATTTACTGAGATGCTCTTATTTATATTTATTTTCTTAAATTATATTTCTTAATCATTTAGAGATATGTTTATTGTTGGTGGACTTAAGAATCTACGCAAGGCCCTATCTTGTGCAAGAATAGTGTGTCAAATCTTGCAAGAAATTCAATTTTAATTATTGTTATCATTTCAGAAATTTACTACGTTTTCGAGATAGAAGGTGCCGTCTTCAGACTTATAGAGGTCCTACGCCCATTGGGAAAAAAAAGCTCTACCTGTTTCCTACATAAGAAGCTAGTATAAAATATATGTTGCCAAATACTCGGACAGAGTAAGTGAGTGAATATTAACGTTGCTCTGTTCAGCTATACGAGGTTTTTGGCGACGGACCACGTCATTTTGAACTATGGTCAAGTGACGAGGACGACATCTGAGCTAGCACTCCTCTCCTAACTACCACACCACACCAACGGGAGGACGTTTGAGCTGTAGACCGATAGAACATGCATCAATTCCCTACACGGCGGGTGTTTAGTAGTACTGGTCTCGAACTCATGACATGCCTGCCTCGATCCGATATCTTGATCACTTGACTACCGCGGCCACACACTAAACGTAAGACTAGTACTATTGGGGAAGGAACTCGTAATTTTACAGCATTTTTCAAGTGACGAGGAGGAGCCCTTATGTGGCACCTCACACTCCTAATTTTCACATTACACCAACGGGAGTACTTAGAGCCACGAAAGATTTAACGTACACCTCTACATTGTGGGTCTTCAGCGGCCTCAAGAATCGGCAACGCATGGCATGAATTTAGAAACATAACCAATTGGTTAACGCATCCCGCTACTTTACAGAAACAAACTCGAAAATATTTTATTTTTAGAAATTGGCAACACGATAGTATTTTTATGAAGTAAATAAATTAGGGACTTTTTACTCGTAGTTTTTATATATATATTCGGAAGTTCTCTAATTGTGCTTGTTGATAAACATTTAACAATTGAAATTTAGCAGCGTACACTTAGCATTCTCAGTGAAAATGGTGGAGTGTATTGCCAACTTTTCTGAAGAAGGGTTCTCTTACTTTTGTCGAGTTTGTGCAAGTGAAACCAAAGAACCAGGAAGACAGTTCACTTTCGTTTGTTCCCGACAGTCCGTATTTCACTGTCCAGGATGCATGGGAACGTATTTTGAAGGATTCAAGACGCCGAAATTTAATTCAGCTAGCCCATCACCTCAGCGTTTTGAAGTATGTGGTAACACGTATCAAAGCATAGCTGATCTTTTGCGTCATACATGTGAAGCCTTCTGGACAGCGGTCATACAAATGTCCGTTCTGCCAGAATTATTTTGCTGTTTATTCACTTTCAGAAGATCACATGAAACGACGAGATTTCGTTCTAGAAATATTATTGCAGTAATTGTTCGGAAGCATTTCGGGGGAAAATTTGTCCTGAAGTGTATGATAAACTTATAATTACGAACGATTTCTACTGTGAAAAGTGTTGCAATGGATCAACACTTATAGAATACGTTAGAGAATTTTAATAATTAACAGAATCTTAAAATGTGCCAGAGAGAGCTTCCAGTTCCTGTTTTTAGAGGGGCAAAGAATGACAGTTCTTCCCTCAAGGATTTTTAATCAAAGTAAGCAATTGCAGAAAAAATCTTTCTCTATTATAAAAGATGATTCTGATTAATTTTACCCTGCGAAATATTTTGGGAGACTGAGCATTACCAATGCTACTTTGCTTATTCTTATAAAATTCAATGCTTGCTTCGCATTTTTTCTATTCTATTTAAAACGTTCTATTACTTATTTTTTGCATTTAATCATTGCATAAAAGTCATTATATCAGTATTTCAAAGAATTTTACTTATGTTAAAAGTTTCGAGTTTATGATTAAATATTTTATTATTAATAGACAATGCAAAGTAACCGATTCATATTGTGAAGAATATAGGATATAAAGTACGGTATCTGTACCAATTTTGAAGGAAATAAAAACATTTATACAGGATATTTCGTTCTCAATTGTAGAAATATTTGAACATGGATTTACATGCATTATTTGAAAGGAATAAAATTTAATTCGTTTTTAAATATTTAGACAATGTTTTTTAATTGCTGACCCCTCTATTTGTACTTCAGCGCGTCTTGTTAAAAAATACAAATGTTCATTAAATTGCCTTGCATTGGATTAATAAATTGTAAGATGTAAAACTCCTTTCAAAAGGATTTTTGCTCTGTGTTTTTCAACAGAATCCATAATTTAACGCATTCAAGTCGAAAATTAATTTATTAAGTTTTATTGCGTATTTATTTAAAATAAGTGAAACATTCTTTGCTCTTCAACCAAAATATTTGTTTAAGGTATAAAGTATTAAAACACATTTTCCAAACAAATAAGGACAAGATGATAGCTATCATTGTGCTATTTTCTTGTATCAATTTATATATCATTTAGTTTTGGACCAAAAAATATTATGGTTAAAGTTATTCTTAAAAAAAATCTGTGTATCAGTGTGAACATGCGGAAGAAGTTAATTTCTTTGGCTTATATGTATTGTTGTGTTCTTGTCGTGTATGACAAAGAGTGCAGAGTTGCATTTGCCATAATTGAGAATTCCTGAGACCTGAGAGGTTGAACTTTTGCTCATTTTAGTTGCCTTTACGACACACATGAGCTTACGTTGGGACTTTTCTACTCCGGTCACTACACGGAAGATTATAATGGTATCTTTCTAATACCTGATACTGATGACGAGTTAATTTTGGCAAGATTGTATTTGGTATTCTTAGGGAAAGAATGTTAGGCTGAACGTATGACGCCTCCAATTAGGCATAATGCAACTGCATTCAAAGAAAAAATTTGAAGTATTTTGCACTATTCAATATCTTTTAAAGTCTGCAGCGTAAAATATATGCAAAGACATGATCACTGGAAGGATGATAACTTGATAAACAAACATATAACATTTTATAATAGCTCATTATAATGTCAATCATTTTAAATGTAAAGAAAATATGCCTCTGGGTACTAGTAGTTTTTGAATGGTTGGCGATATAATTATGTTGTATTATCTTGTGATAGTCGTACTCCTTCACAAGATTTTTCATATGGGTTTTCTGACAGTACAACCACACACTAAAAAATACATCACTTTTTCGATATGCTTTGAGTTGTGACTATTTTAATGGACTACCTAAATTAGAGATTTGATTGCTTTTAAAGGAAAGAGAGAAATTATATACACCATATGAACTAGCCTGTGAAACCATAGATTATAAATTATATGCAGCATACTTTGAGATACTCTTTAGGTAGATCACATCAAATGTAACCATCTAAGATCTTAGCACAATTGAAGTTGTTGCAGCTTATATGTATTGAGTTGTATAATTAAGTTTTATTTTAAAGTAATACTATGTATATAAAACAAATTTATTATCATTATTACAAACTGTATATAGAAAACGTGGGGAAATTTGAAACTTATACATTTCTACCTTACGTTCATCGCGTAACCTTAACTGGTAACGCGTAACAAAAAACTTCCCCTACCGTGCTATAACGAGTTAATTTAAAAAAATGAATTATTCCGGAATATTGCTGTAGGGATTCGAATTGAATTCATAAACCTGCTTTGCAGATGCTTGATTTATTTGGCATTTTAAATCGCACACAGATTTAAAAGATTTTACCTTATCAAATGAAAATTTTATATTACTGGAATAACAATCCTGAACGATATTGAAAATATTAAAACTTGCATTCAGTTTTGTAAATTTTTAGATGGATAAATGTTAAATTCGTTGGTTTAAATAAACGAATTGCTTATAAATTATATTACAAAAGAAGTTTTTTAGTGTAATTTAAACTAAATTCAGGGTGTTTAATGCCTTTTTCATTGAGAAATGTATTTATTTCATTCAAGCAAAAGGCAAAACATTTCAACATCTTACCTTTGGACAGCCATCGCACTTTATTGTGAAGAAGGAAGTGTCGGATTACTAAGTTGCCATTTCGCTTAAGAATTCTTTAAACTGACGATGGTAGAGTGATTTTGACAAGATGCTGTTAACACTCTTGATTAGCAAGTTCTGGACCTCAACTATTTTAGCCGGAAATATGTTTGGGCACAAAATTCTTCTTGGTGTATTATTTAGTGAAACGTAAGAATTTCGTGGCTTATTTCGCTCTGAAGAATCGCTGCTACCCCTTTATTTTTTTCCTTCTGGCTTCATCAGTTGCAATTGAAACGATTTTATTTAAATTGATCTTATTGTCTTCAAGGCACTTTTGCACGGCATTCGCTTTATCCGCCCCTCTAGTTTGTCCCGAGAGCGGTAGCAATCCTAAATTTCTTGCTTTGGACCTTGGGAAAGACATATACCTGACAAAAAGGGCAAGTTGTGTCATGTCTTTCGTGTCGCAAGATATGGCAAGCGATATTCGTCCTATAGCAAGCGAATAGGCAGAAGAAAGTAGAAACACCTGCAAATATGTTACATTCGAAGATATTTTAGCTATTCTATCTTGTACTGTTTTGGCGGATAGTGGCAAATCCTTATTTGTTTCAAAATTTCTGGTTTGTTTTTGGTAAGTTCTTCAGATGCACGTATGAAGAATTCTTTGACATATTAAACCATCTGGGAATGGTTTTTCTCTTTTTGCAATTTCTAGTGATACCGGGAAGTTTGCCAAATTAATATCACTTGTAGATTGCGTCCAGTTACTTAACATGAAACTTGATTGCGGTTTTTTTTTTCTGAGCTTGTCGGCAGCTCTTTTTCGTTCTTTACCGGCAGGATATTTACTAGCAAAATGAGTATGCTTTGTAGTAATATGTCTGCCTAAATTTGATTTCTTATTGTGTGCGAGTTTTTCGTGACAAATGAGACACGTCGAAAGGCCATCTGAGTTGCATGTTAAAGCGTTCTACTCCCCAAACTCGAATGAATTATCGATGCTCTTCTTCAGTTCTTCTCTCTTTTTTTTTGTAGATGTCATGCTTGCGGTGAAGCCGTAATAAAGAAGTTTTAAAATTAATATTTAGGTATCCAAAACATCAAATTATTTACTATGTCAACGTATTCTTTTAAATAGATACGAGAAGCTGGGCATAATGAAATATAGTTTATCAAAAAACATATTACAACGATATTTCTCAATTAAAAATACTTATACCTATGTAAAATAAATAATTCTCTAATAATTTAATTATTAAAATATATTGTTTAGACACGAAACACTGTTTGTCTCACTCTCTCCTCTACTGATTAACTATGAGTACATACGTAGTTTCGTCGCATCTGTGGTCGCCTCCCGTGTGCAGTGATCGCCGACTGGCACGAATGGATTTGTCAGAACGTGTTTATCACTCCACAGTCTGCACTTTTAGTTTTTTTCCCTTTTTAATTTTGGCAAATATTAGATACTTAGTTTACGAGTAAAGGTGTCATGCCCAGCTATACCGAAATCAATGAAAATTGCCAAACATATAAACAATCTCAAATTACAAATACTTTGATCAGCTACTTTGATCCTCAGATTTCGAAAATAGGTTTATTAAATAACAATTGGTGTTTATAGTTATAATTTTAACTCTAATTTTAAAATAATGAAAGCTATAAAATAGATAAATAATAAAATAGGTAATTTATTAAATATATATTTTAAGAAAAACACTTTTGCGGTTTAATATCCAACCTTAGTAATTTGCTTCTTTTTTGACAATTCTTATTGACTTCAAAAAAGTAGTTAGTTATCTTATTTGAAAAAATAATATGTATAACATATATTTTAAAAATATAATATGCATTATGTTACCTACCTTAACTTGGGTTAATTACTTTTTATACAAGTACATACATACCTTTGAAAAGATAATTCACTTCCAACTCTTCTACTTGAAAAAACAAACTATACATCACAGCCGAAGCACTGGTGAAGACGCTAAATTGCCTTGCGTCGAAAGCGAATTAAAACCTACATAGAAACATCCGAAGTTGGCGTCTTTCGAGATTTTCCGATGGACTGACGACCGTAACGACGCGTGTCACTAGGAATAGATGCGGTCAAAAGCGACTACAAGTGACTGAGACATAAAAACGTTGCTTAATCCTCATTAATCGATCCAGAACGATTTTTAATTTTTTTTTTGATAAAATAAATACTATTTGCGTATGGAACTAAGGAGCCGCAGCTTTACATCCAAAGAGCCAAATGTGTGTGGCTCGCGAGCCGCAGGTTGCCGACCCCTGGTGTAGACGATAAGACAATATGTACCAGTGAAGGGGCGTCACTTGACAACATTGCAAGCTTCCAACTTCTTTGTGCTATTCTGCAACAGTGGTCTTCAAACAGTATTCCACTGACCTTTTGGGGTTCCGCGAATTATACCCAGGGGCTCTACAGATCACAATAAAATGTGGAAAAGAAAATTCTAAGTATGTATGCAAAATGGATTCCCCCTCTATATAAAAATTCCTCCTGGTCATTAAAACAGAAAATATCTTATTTATATACCATTTTTTAATACTTTCTTAGCTATTATCATAATATGATTAAAAAAGTACTCAAATGTTTTTCATTGTATGGCTTACTTATTCGATTGTTTATCATCCGAGGGGTTCCGAGAAATAATTTCATAATAGTTACTGCAATGTTTTGCAAAAAATTTTCCTTAATGTTTTAAAATTGTCGTTACATAAAGAGCCTTTAATACTCGTATGTTGATCTACTTTAAATATTATTTTAAGATACATTCTTCAAAATTTGTGGGAGGAAAGGGCTCCCCGAAAGCACTTAATAACTCTAAGGGATTCAAAAAGTTTAAAGACCACTGTTATATAGCACTGTTAGTAAAAAAAAAAGAAATTGGCAGTTATAGAAACTGCCGATTGAAGTGAAAACTTAGAACTTTTAATATTAAATTTTGAAATTTCTTAACATTTGAATTAAAATAATCATCATCAATCCGGTTTTCAAATCTATTGATACCCCGTGCAAGAATTATATGCATATTTATATCGTTTTTTACTATACAAATATATTATGGGCTGTATAAGATCATGAAAAAATATAAATACAATTCAATTGGAATAACAATTAATATATAATCCTATTACTTATGAATAGTATTTGTGTGTGTTTACTTAAGGTATCCGACAACGTTCGGAATTGTATGTTTTAAAAGCATACAAACGAATATTTTTTTAAATATTTAGTGTTTCTTAGATCAGAATACGCATATAAAATTGTTTTAAAAATATTATTACAATAAAAATTATTTAAATGCAATATTTTTGCAAAAAATAAACTTAGAATTATTTATTTTCAAAATGTTCGCCTTTTATGAAAAATGCCTCTGTAAAAATTATATTTTGCATATACATGGCTAAGACTTCTCCACCGAGCCTGAACTAGGATTTTATAAAAATTCACATTATTTTCAGAGGTACTACCCATTGAAATAATTATCGGTATTTCCTTATTAAAAATTGTCCACTCGTATGTATTAAATTATGAATAAATCCACTTCTGAGTTAGATTTTTAAAGCATCCTATTCCAGACTGTACAGAGGGTTGAGCTATATATAGGCAAAATAAAATTATTATAGAAGCATTTTCCATAAATGGAGACTGTTTTGAAAATAAATAATTCTAAATTCATTTTTTGAAGAAAAATTGCATTGATGAAATTTTTATTGTAACAATATGCTTAATACAATTTCATACATATATTCTAATCTAAGTGACA
The DNA here is from genome assembly GCA_019973955.1 of Trichonephila inaurata madagascariensis. Taxonomy (NCBI): domain Eukaryota; kingdom Metazoa; phylum Arthropoda; class Arachnida; order Araneae; family Nephilidae; genus Trichonephila; species Trichonephila inaurata. The sequence goes on along the minus strand of BMAV01014636.1, from coordinate 10,341 downwards.
CTAAATATTTAAAAAATATTCGTTTTTACGCTACTGCAAAATCACGGTTCCGGACGTAGACGGATACCTTAAATTTCAATGTACTTGATTTTTAACATTATTTAAATTGTTTGCAATATTGTCATCATTAATTTAACAATACTTAGACTTTATGTACTTTCGATTATTTCATCATCACGTGGAAGTATATTTTGAGGATTTGATGCATAGTTTATACCATTATTGGTTCATTTAATTGTTTATCATAACACATGAGCATGTCGGTCGCAGGAACCCATAAGATTTCCCCCTACCAAAAAGTGCCCCACGCGGCTATAGAAGTTTTCACTTAAAAAAAAAACATTCCTTTGCAACCTTTTTACCTGTGATTGATTTACAAAAACATACAAATTTAGAGAGATATAACGAAGTATATATATAACAAAAATTTACAAAGAAGATTTTTATTCCAAGTAAAAATAATATTAAACATAATATTTCGTTTTAACGTATAAAATTATTTTCATTATTTAATCTTTTTATGTAATTCAGTATGCATATAAGAGCCATGAGTAATTTTCAAAAGTAGAAATAATGCGCGTGTTTTTAATTTCTTGTGTTAAAATATTAAGTTAAGGTTTCCGCCTCCGTTCGCAGCGATGATTTTGCGAAAGCCACAGTTTAAAAGATTTTTCTATCAAATGAAAATTTTAATTACGGAATAACAACCCTGAAGATATTAAAAAATATTAAAACTTGCATTCAGTTTTAAATTTTAGATGGATAAATTTAAATTCTTGGTTTAAAAAAAGAATTGCTTAAATTATATTAAAAAGAATTTTTTTATGAAATTTAAACTAAATTGGGGTGTTTAATCCCTTTTTTCATTTAGAAATTATTTATTTCATTCAAAAAAAGGGAAAAACTTTCAACATCTTACCTTTGGACCAATCCCCTTTATTTTTGAAGGAAGTTGGGAATACTAAGTTGCCATTTCGTTTAAAGAATTCTTTAAACTGACGATGGTAGAGTGATTTTGAAAAGATCTGTTAACACTCTTGATTAGCAAGTTCGGGACCTCAACTATTTTAGCCGGAAATGTTTGGGCACAAAATTCTTTTTGGTGTTTTTTTAGTGAAACGTAAAATTTCTACATTTCGCTCTGAAGAATCCTGCTCCCCCTTTTTTTTTTTTCCTTCTGGCTTCATCAGTTGCATTGAAAGTTTTTTATTTAAATTGATCTTATTGTCTTCAAGGCACTTTTGCACGTTTCGTTTTTATCCCCCTTGTTTGCCCCCAAGGGGGTTTACAATCCTAGAATTTCTTCCTTTGGCCCTTGGGAAAACATATACCACAAAAGGGAAAGGTTTGTCATGTCTTTCGTGTCCAAATATGGCAAGCGATATTCGTCCTATAGCGGGAAAAGGCAAAAAAAAGTAGAAACACCTGCAAATATGTTACATTCGAAGATATTTTAGTTTTTTTATTTTGTACTTTTTTGGCGATGTGGCATCCTTTTGTTTCAAAATTTCTGGTTTGTTTTGTAAGTTCTTCAGATGCACGTATGAAGAATTTCCCTTGACAATAAACCATCTGGGAAGGGTTTTTTCTCTTTTTGCAATTTCAGTGATACCGGGAAGTTTGCCAAATTAATATCACTTGTATTTTGGTCCTTTCCATAAAACCCGATTGCTTTTTTTTTTTTTCGGCTTGTCGCGCTCTTTTTCGTTCTTTTCCGGCAGGATATTTACTAAAAAATGGTATGCTTTTTGTAATATGTCTCCAAAATTTTGATTTTTTTTGTGTGGGGTTTTTCGGGGCAAATGAGCCCGTCGAAGGGCCTCTGAGTTGCATTAAAGCGTTCACTCCCCCCCAACTCGAATGAATTTCGATGCCTTCTTAAGTTCTTTTTTTTTTTTTGTAGATGTCATCTTGCGGTGAAGCCGTAAAAAAATTTTTAAAAAATTATTTTTTGGGGTATCCAAAAAAAATCAAAATTATTTACTATGTCAACGTATTCTTTTAAATAGATACGAAAGTGGGCATAATGAAAATATTTTTATCAACATTTTAAACGATATTTCTAAATTTAAAAAAATATTTTTATACCTAGTAAAATAAATAATTTCTAATAATTTTATTAAAATAGTTTAGACCCCGAAACACTGTTTGTTCACTTTTCCCCATTGATTACTATAAATACATACGTAGTTTCTTTTTTGTGGTCACCCCCGTTGCAGTGATCGCCACTGGCACGAAAAATGTCAGAACGTGTTTATCACCCACAGTCTGCACTTTTATTTTTTTTTTTTTCCTTTTTTTTTTTGGCAAAAAAGATACTTAGTTTATAAAGGGTGTCATCCCCAAAAGCTATACCAAAATCAATGAAAATTGAAAATATAAGCAATCTAAAATACAAATATTTGATCACCTACTTTGACCCTCAAATCGAAAAAAAGTTTTTTAAATAACAATTAATTGGTTTTTATAGTTTTTATTTTAACCTAATTTTAAATAATAAGTAAAATAGATAAATAATAAAATAGGTAATTTATAAAATATATTTTAAAAAAAAACATTTTCGGGGTAATATCAAATTAGTATTTTTTTTTTTTGACAATTTTATTGACTTCAAAAAGGGTAGTTGGGTATCTTATTTAAAAAAAAATATGTATAACATATATTTTAAAAATATAATATGCATTATGTTAAATCCCTTTTTACTTGGTTTTTATTTTTTTATACGTACATAATCCTTTGAAAAGATAATTCTTTCCACCTTCTATTTAAAAAAAAAAATATACTCACACCCGAAGCACTGGTAAGACCTAAATTGCTTGCGTCGAAAGCGAATTAAAACCAATGAAACATCGGAAGTGGCGTTTTTCGATTTTTCCGATGGACTGACGACAGTACGGCGGGGCCCCCGGGGGGAATGCGGTCAAAAGCATACAAGTGACTGAGACATAAAAGGGTGTTTATTCCTCTTAATCGTTTCAGAAGATTTTTAAATTTTTTTTTTGATAAAATAAATACATTTTGCGTATTAAAAAAACGCAGCTTAAAATCCAAAAGAGCCGGGTTTTGGCTCGCGAGCCGATTGCCGACCCCCGGTGGACGATAAAACAAATTTCCAGTGAAGGGGGGCACTTGAAACGTTTCCAGCTTCCAACTTTTTTGTGCTATTCTTAACAGTGGTCTTCAAAAAGTATTCCACTGCCTTTTGGGGGTTCCGAATTTTACCCAGGGGGTTCAGGTCACAATAAAATGTGGAAAAAATTTTTTTAAGTATGTATGCAAAAAGGATTCCCCCTATATAAAATTCTCCTGGTCATTTAAAAAAGAAAATATCTTTTATATAAAATTTTTAATACTTTTCTTAGCTTTTTTTCATAAAATAATAAAAAATACTCAAATGTTTTTTTCATTTATGGTTTAAATTATTGATTGTTTTTTTCACCCCCCGGGGGTTTCCAGAAATAATTTCATATAGTTACTGCAATTTTTGCAAAAATTTCCTTATTTTTTAAAATTGTCGTTACAAAAAAAGCTTTAATATTATGTTGATTACTTTAAATATTTTTTTAAAATAATTCTTCAAAATTTGTGGGAGAAGGGGCTCCCCAAAAATTTAAAAACTCTAAAGGATTTAAAAAGTTTAAACCACTGTTATATAGCACTGTAGTAAAAAAGAAAAAAAAAAAGGGGTTGAGTTTAGAACTGCCAAAGAAGGAAAACTTTTGAATTTTATATTAAATTTTGAAAATTTTTAACGTTTGAATTAAAATAATCAACATCAATCCCCCGGTTTTAAATCTATTTGATACCCCCGGGAAAATTATGCATATTTATATCGTTTTTTTAAATACAAAAATTAGGGGGGTTTTTAAAATCATGAAAAAAAATTTAAAAACAATTCATTGAATAAAAAATTAAAATAAATCCCCATTACAAAGAATAGTATTTTGTGTGTTTTACTTAAGGTATCCGGACGTTCAAATTGTATGTTTTAAAGCATCAAACGAATATTTTTTTAATATTTAATGTTTCTTAGATCAGAATACCTATAATTGTTTTAAAAATATTATTACAATAAAAAATTTAAATGCAATATTTTTGCATAAAATGAAATTGGGTTTTTTTTTTCAAAATTTCGCCTTTTTTGAAAAAAAGCCTCTGAAAAATAAAATTTTGCATATACATGGTAAAAACTTTTCCAGAGCCTGAACAAATTTTTTTAAAAAATTTACATTATTTTCAGAGTTTCTACCAAATTGAAATAATATCGTTTTCTTATTAAAATTTCCACTGTATGTATTAAATTATGAATAAATCCCCTTCTAATTTTAAATTTTTTAACATCCTATTCCCGACCCCCAAGGGGGTATATAAAAGGGAAAAAAATTTTAAAAAAACATTTCAAAAAAATGGGAAAAACTTTTTTTAAAAATAAAATAAAAAAAAAAATGAAAATAAAATACGAATACAATATAATATTCAATCAAAGGCACCAATTAAATATTTAAATTACATCAAATTTTGGAAAACCCACTATGCTTTTATTATTTATTAATTTTGCAAAGGAGTTAAGATTTACTAAACGCAATTTATCAATAGTTCAATAAAACATTGCTTATGATGTCTTTATATTGCTTTCCATTAAACTAAAATAGCAAAAATATTGCAGTTAATATATGTCGAAATTCAGTTTTTGTTCATTATATAATTAAGAGTTTAAAAAATATAATTCAAATTGTGTGTGTGTGTGTGTGAATTCTTAATGTAAAGAAGTAAAAAGGAACTAATTTAAATAATTAAGAAAAGAAAATTGATAAATTTGTAATTTTTTAAAGTAAAATTACGTCGAAGTATAAAGTTTTATATTAATTATAATAAACGAAAAGAAAGTTATTTTGATCAAAGAATCCAAATTCGAGAGAAGTAAAATTATATTAAATTAATAAAACTGCACTGTATTTATCAAATTCAAAGCATTTCAAGATAACTCTTGGAAAACTTGTACGATGTTTAAAAAACAATACAGTATTAATATTTGTTGAAAATACCTGATTGAGGTAAATTTATCAAAATTGTTAGGAAATTCTAAAAATATTTATAAATTTTATACATTTAAACTTCAGTTATAATTATTTAAAATCATTTCATTTTCACACAAAAAACTGAAATCTTAATTACACCTGCTAATACATCAGTTTGAAATATATATATATATTCTAAGAAAAATTCCATCAAATATTAGAAAAGCCAAGTCACAAAAAGTCAGTTAAATAAAAAAAAAGCCTATAACCTTCGTATGTATTATCTGAAATTCTTTAAAGGTTAAAAGGTAATATTAGTAATCGCATTATTTTAAAAACTAAACAATATCTGAAGCTGCGTTAAAAATCTCTTAAAAGGTAAATGGCAATATATATTGTAAAACTGTAAATGTTCAAGAAACAAGCTATTTCAAATTCTTTAAAATAAAACTAAGCATTCATAGTTTAAGCATACACGTTTTTCTTTCCCGTTTAAAAATACTTTGGAATTTCTTGAAAAAGAATTGAGAAACAATATTGAAGGGCATGTAAGTAAATGTAATTGCAACAATATTCCCCAAAATTATAGTTTATTAAGAACAAGGAAAGAAATTAAAAGCATTTATTTAAAAATCCTGGTCATCAAATAAAATCCATTAAAACAGTTGCTAACAATAAGAGTCTAAACATGACAACCTGAATACTGGTATGTATTGCAACAGCTCTTGATGATTCAAGAACACTCTTTCTCAGTTTAAAAGTCGAAGCTGTGATTAATATTTAAACCTCTAAGCGACTAATGTATTACGATTATTTCAAATACATCCGAATAAACTGATTTTTGCGAGAAGCAATAAATAATGAAAGGAATGCATTTCTATTTGAGGATGAATTGGAATTGTTGAAGGCAACATTATTGAGTTATAGATTCCGTAGATGTATTCCAATAATTTTACTTTCTTTAAAAATTACTTTCAATATTTCTGTAAAGAGTCCCTCATTTTATCGGATGGTTTAATTTCTTGTGACGTTGAAATTCTAAACTAGAAATGCAAAAGAAATTACACAAATCGCATTCATATTGGTGTTGTGTATATTCCTCGGAATGGTGATCATCAGAAACTATTCCTTGTCCCATCATGTTTAGTTCTTTCTTCAGGCTCCTTCTTTCTGTCCCATGCATTATTTTCTTGTGACGTTTAAGTTCGAAAGCAGAAACGCTAACAAAAGTACATAAATCGCACCCAAATGGGTATTGTGTAGATTCCTCCGAATGGTGATCATCGGAAATTGTTCTTGGAGCAGAAGTTGAGGGAAGTTCAGTGCTGTGAAATCCTTGTTCTGCTAAGGGAAAACACACATGGCTTTCTTTTTCGAGTTCATTTGCAAATTCTTTGCAACACACTTCACATTTCCATTTGTTTTCTTTATTATCGGTTGCAATATCTTTGCTCGAATAACAGCTTGGCTTATGATTTTCCAATTTGGATTTCGTGTTAAATCCTTTCAAGCACGTTTCATATTTGAATGTGTATTTTTCTGAATGATGTGTTCGACAATGCCTTGTCAGACCTTTTTTGTATTTAAATGTTTTATAACAATCATTGCATTCAAAATCCTTTCTTTCTCTGTGAGAACACATGTGTATTTTTAAATCGGATTTGAAAGCAAATCTTTTTGAGCATATTTTACAGTTAAATTTATGCTTTCCCGAATGTTCCAGACTATGTTTGTTTAGATCACGTTTATATTTAAACTTCAAACCACAGTCACTGCATTCAAAATTTCGATTATTGTTATGTGATTGCATATGACTACGAAGTAAACTTCGTGCTTCGCAACCTTTTTGGCAAACTGGGCACTGAAATGGCCACTGGTTGTTGTGCTTATATGAATGACGTTTCCACATAGAAAAGATTTTAAACTCTTTCTTACAAGTCTCGCAAGTATACAACTTCTTTTGCTTCTTTGTTTCGAATGCCGTATTGAAATACATGTTACAGTTTTTACATTTGTAGGATGGCTTTTCAGAAGAAACACAGATGCTTTTTGTGGAACTTCTCTTTAACTTCTTACATTTTTCACAGATGTATTCCGTTTGTTCTTGAATGGATACACCTTCACTGTCTGACATGTTTTGTCGGAGGTTCGAACTATTCAGTAGATAAAATATTCTATCAGTCAAATCATAAAGAAAGTGAATAGAAATCAAAATTATGAAGGAAATTTTTAATAATCAGCTTTTATAAGAAGAACAAGAATAGGAGTTACCAATCCTTTTTTGTCAAACTTCTTACTTGCGATCGCTATTTTTTTTTTTTTTTTTGGGTTGGCTTAAACTGAGTTGGTATATGATTAATATGTCGTAATTGATTGGTGCATGAAACAGCGTCACAGCTGAATTTGACTCTTGGGAAATAAACCTTCTAAATGTTTCGAATAAGTCCAGGTGTGTTTTTTTCTTTACTTTTTTTGTTATTAGTAGCTTGGAGAAAAGATCCACACTAGAAAAATATTAATTACTTTTTTATATTATAAGTCTCATGAAATTAAGAGTAAACATATTTTGTTCTCTTCAGAATAAATTCGAAGAATATCTTTTAAACAAATTTATTAAGAATTGAAATCTCTTATAAATTAATCATTTACTCTGAGGAAATGTGTTCAAGTAATTTATGAACTCTCTTTTATTAATGATAGATGTACAAGTCCAAAGGCTTAAACGTGGCTTCATTAGGCTAGTTGTCAATGTATTGAATCGTCGCAGGCATGCCACGAGTTCGAGCCACTAAAGACAAGCCGTGTACGGAAGCAAAGCAAGTTAAATCTGTCCAGAGCTCAAACGTCCTTCCATAAGTGTGGTGTGGTAGTTAAAAGAGTGGGGTACCAGATCAGATGTCGTCCTCGTCACTTGACCATGGTTTAAACGGACGAGGTCTGTCACCAAAAGCCCTCGTGTATCTGAACAGTGCGACGTTAATATTCCCTCAATTACTCATGAAATGTTTTTCATCATATTTTGTAAACTATTACAAATACTGGTATATTCAACCTCCTTTTTTTTTTTTTTAGAGGCTTCTCAATAGTTTGAGAACAAATCTGAAGAAAGGTTTCAATCTTTCCCCGTGTGGCATTATAAGTGATTCTATTTTACAAGACGGGGAGATAAGAGTCTCAAAATCAGAGGAAGGAATATATATATTTTTGAATAAGACCTTAAGTTGAACTTCTTCAAAGTTACCTTCTATCTATTATATGAAATACAACCAATGGATTCGAGGTTACTTAAAATTGGGATCAAGTTAATTTCGAAATGAGTTTCTTAATTAAAATGGAAGGCTATCAAGTTTTTTTTGTCTAAGAGATAAGATGTTTTTTGTTAGATAATAATGTAAATTAAAATGGGAATATATACATTACATCTTTTGAACTGCATGGAGTCCTATTTACTCTCCACAGCAAGGGACTCCAAAATAAGGCTACCAAATCGGCACCATTCACGAGTTTTCCTAATCAAACGATTGATTGCATTGTAAAATTTAGATTGTAAAGAAATTGTACAAACTAATTTAGAAACAATAACTGACACACATTATGAAATTGTGTTGTTCGATGAGAAAATTACCAGGTCGTTGTTATGTGTCCTCGTGTTTCATGAAAGTGCAAGATTCTTAAACAATCGATTGTACTAGTGAGAGTTACAATTAATTCAAATAGTCTAACCAGGTATAATAATCTAATAATAATAAAATGTGTTTGAAATAAGAATGTGTGGTGTGTGTAAGGAAAAAAAATCAGGAGTTGTTGCTTAAGTCAGCTTATGGGCAAAAGCCAGATAAAGGATCACGAAATTCCTCATGGCAACGGGCTAAGCTGTACGTTAGCCGTAGCTTTGAGTTCCATGCAGGTGACAGTATGATTTATATATATATATAACTCGTTTAGAAGCCTAATTTGAGGAAGAATACCATGAGGATGATCAAGGACTTTCGATCTCTCTTCCCTTCCCTAACTTAACGAGAGCACTTGCAGCTCGACATGTCTTTAGAGTACACTCCTCCCCATGCCACGAAAACACTATACATCTACCAACATCCATGCCTTCTACGGGATTCGAACCAAGGCCTATGACTCAGTAGTCAACGTCACTAATCACAGTACCATATGGTATAGTGGTTAGTGATGTCGGCTGTTGTAGATAAAAATGGTTAGTTACCGGTTGTTGTAGATTAAAGTGGTTATGTACCGGTTGTTGTAGATTAAACCGTTTAATTACCAGTTGATCTAGATTAGAAGGATCTTATACCATCAGACCTATCTTACAATTTGAAAGGTCCTAGACTATAGTTAAAAACACTTTTAGAAAACTTCTTTCGAGGTTCATAATTTAATTTTTAACTATATTAGAACACTTTCTCAGATCTTTTATCTAAATTCTTCTAATTGATTAAAATCAAGTAAAGCAATAACTTTTAACTTTTTTAACTACTTAAAATAAAGGATTTTTTTTAAAAAAATCAATTCTTGAGTACTTGAAAATTTTCAATGAAAAGAGATTTTACTATTTATATTTAAGTATTAAAAAAATATGCTCTCTCTCCATCGATGAGTCAAGTGAAAGAATTAGAAAGCAAGACATGTTCTCAATGATTAGTAGCCGCCATGTCTGAGATGTTCTGTTTTCGAGCTCGTGGTTGTTGCATTTAGCATCTGGGTTCGAGTCTTGAAGCAATTTAGATTGAGTAATAAGCAGAGTACACGAATGTTACATTTTTGATACCTTCGGTTTCTTAAATTCAACTTGTTCGGAATTGGACAGAGTTGGTCACCAGCTCATGTGGGCTGCTTGTTACTTGATTTTTGTTTAAAATTAAGACGTCTACTATTAAATAGTCGTCTACTTTTAAATAGTCTTGGTATTGATGCTAATCGAGATATTAATAAGGGATAAATTCATCACAGATTTAAGGAAATAGTACTCGATGACTCCAACTAACATCGTGCAACCATAGAAAAGGGCCGAGAGACTGCTGTGTCAGCCGTATCAAAGATATGGGGCCCCCAAGTTACAGTGTGTGAGTGAAGATTAACGTCGCACTGTTTAGCTACACGAGGGCTTTTGGCAACGGACCTCGTAATTCTGAACCATGGTGAGATTACGTGGAAGGCACCCCTGAGCTGGCACCCCCTCTCCTAACTACGACACCACTCCAACGTGAAGACGTTTAAACTCTTGATAGATTTAACGTGCATCGCTCCTACGGTAGGTTTTCAGTGGTACTGGGCTCGGACTCGGGCACGCCATCCCTGATCCGATATCTTG
>BMAV01014635.1:0-12462 GCA_019973955.1 Trichonephila inaurata madagascariensis | reverse complement strand
AATTTTTCTTAAAACCGTATTTTAAGCAATTATTTCAATCTTTGTAATTCTGTTCTACACACAAAAAAAAAGTTTCGGGGTATTTTTTAAAACCGGTTTTTTGGGTATTTAATTAAAATTTTGAGATTTTTAAAAAGTCTTAAAACTAATTTTTAAAGGGCGATATGGAACCATTTTTTAATTTTTTTATTTTTATATTTGATTTTTGGGTTTTAATTGTTTTTATAAAGGGTTAATATTTATAATTTTCTAAAAAAATTTTAATTTTGTTGAAAAATGTTTGAAAATTTTAAAAGTTTTTAAATTTTTTTAAACATTTTAAACCCTAAGGTTTTTTAAAATTTTTTTTTCTTTAAAATTTTTTTTTTCCCAAGTGCCTTATAATATACTACAAAAAAACGTATGGGTTTTTCAGCTACTGCTCTTTTTTTTTTTAAATTTTTTTAAAATTTAAACTTAAAAAAATTCCCATTAATTTTGATTTTAAAATTTTTTTGGCTAAACATATTAAACAAATTTCAATAATTTTGAAAAAAATATACTTTTTGAACATGTATAAAATTTTTAAACCCCTTTTCCAATTATAAAAAAGCCTTAGGGTTTTAAAAACAGTAAATGTACAAAAATTCAACATGGAGAAAAATGGTTTAAAGTTTTCATTTTTTAAATAGCATTAAAAAAAATCTTTAAAAATCGAAATTTTAAATGTAATGTTAATTAGTTTGTTTAAACTCTTCCACAATTTTTTAAAAAATTTACAAGAATAAAAGAATAACTTGTATAATGAATAAACAAAAGGTCAATATTTCAAAAAACAATCAAAAATTTTTTTAAAAAATACACACAAATTTTAGAGTTTATTTCATGCACAGTTCTTATATTTAAAAAATAACATTAAAAATATTCAAAACTTTTTTTCCATAATTTTAAAAGCCTTAATATATTCACCTCCATAGGTTTTTCCAAATTTACCGCAAAAAGGGGATTTTTGCAAGTATTACTAGAGTATTTTTTAAAAAAGATTTATTAAATTTTTTTCAATAATGATGTATGTTGGGGTCTGGATATACCGTATATTTTTCATCCCAAAAGAGAAAAAAGTATTGCATTCTTCTTCGTTTTTCCCCCCTCAAATTAGTGTTTTGAGAAACTTGAACTTGTCTTGACTGCCCCCCTTCAAAGCTTTCGTTGTGGGAGATTTAGTACGTTTTTTGGCCAGGATGTTAACTTTTTAAAACCCTTTTGGGGGAAAACACCAAAATTTCCGCGTAAAGCAAAATTTTTTTTTTCTTCAGAACACAGAGCACAAAAAAAAATAGTTAAATTTGTAGGAACAGAACTTCAAAGAAAACGCAGTAGAATAACCTATATAATCAAAACAAAACAATTTTTCATTTCAGTTTAAACACTAATCAGCTAGAAAAAAAAAATTTCCTTATTTATCGGCTTTTTTTAGCAGACGATCTGAAAGGGTGGGCAGTTTGTTTGTCTACTGACGCGCAAAAAATAAACTAAAAAAAAATATGATAATTTTGAAATTTTAGACAATTAAGAAGGTTTAAAAAGCATCATATGCCAAAATTTAAAAAATAGTTTTGATTTTGAAAACGCCTTAAAAACTTTTTTTTTAAATGAAGACCTAAAAGAAAAAAATCCTTTCTTTAGTGTAAAATATCATCCATTAAATCAGAAAAAATTAAAAACGGAATGATTTATAAATCATTTCATAAAATGTATCGATTTTGACTCATTTTAAAAAAAATCGAAAAAATGGAAAATATATTATAAAAAAAAAAATTATACTTTATTGGCAAAATAAGTGATCTTTCCGAGTCGTAACTATTTTTAGTCTGAGTCCATAGAAAAAATTAGATCGTGTTTTAAATACTGGGGAAAAAAAAATACCTCCGATTTTTTTTTTTACATTGGGGGGCGGAAGAAACAACACTAGACTAAAACAAATGTTTTTAATTAATATATTTTAACCAATGAATATCGGAATATAAATGGTAAAATCGAATGGTATTTTAGTTTGGGAGATGTCTGGAAACAGGACGAATCTTTTTTCCTTTTTAATCAAAACCTTTTTTTTGAAGACTTGAATTTTTTTACGATCAGACGTGTATTGTTACTTAATCTAGGACGATTTGTTACGGGTAGAATAACGTTAACCAATCTTTAACCTTTTGTGGGTTTCAAATCCAGGGATTCAAAAATATTACAGTTTTCGTTTGAATCAACAGAGTGCGATTGATTTAAAAGAAATTAATCACCTGGTGCACCCGTATCTGGAAGTTTATTTTGTCCAGATCATTTGTTTTTAGGATTACAGAACCATTCATTACCTAGATAATTAACTTTATACTAAGAACATCAAACAATTTTTTTGTCTGAACAACAATAAAAATTTATTTGGGTTTTTTGATACATTGTGTATTTTGATCCCGTTCTACATACTTCACTGTTTCGAAAATATTGGTTCGAAAATATTTTCGCCGATTGATTCTCTTGAAAAACCACGTGTTTTTGTTCAATTGGGGTTTCACATTTCCTATAAAAAAATTGCCTTAAATTAACGTTTAAACTCACGGCGGGGAGCGAAGAATGACTTGAATGTCTGACGAAAATAACCAGAAAGTAAACCAATAAAAATTTTTTAAAGATAGGTTTAAATCATAAAAAGTTCTAAGTAAAAGCCGAGTGTGTTTAGGGGCCCTGTACACTCATTGCAGATTATGATTGAATTTCTTTTTTAATACCGTAGCCATTCCACTTATTTTTTAATACTACACATCGTGTTGGGTTTCTCATGAATTTTAAAGACAGCGGGAATTGAGTGTTCTTTTTGTACACCCTTTTAAATGGCACCTTTAGAGGCAGCAATGATTAAAACCCCTTACCAATGCAATTTTCATTGTCGTATTTGTAAGGCTGCGTATGAAAGTTTATAAGCTATATGGAATAAAATATGAACGTAAAAAGCGCTTTGACCGCATTCCGGCAATATCCAGAAAAAAAAAGGGTTTCAAATTTCCCGAATCAGTTTTTTGTTCCCCACCCTGGAAGCATCACCCCCCGGCAACTTGCTCCTGCAACTCCGTCCCTGGAGGGCGTACTATCGTCCCGGGATTTTCCGGAAAGTTTCTGGAGTTTTTAAAGTCCCATTTCAGATTCTTGTTCCCCCTCCCCCCCGAAAAAACCCAAAAAAACAGTTTCAAATCAAAGAATTTTAAAAAATAAGCCCTTGTCGGTTCGTTTAAATAATTTTTTTTTTGGCTTTATTTCACTGGGAATTTTCGAATTCAATTAAAAATTCAGGTCGACAGTCTCAAATTACTTAGGGGCCCACATTTTTTGTCCCTGCGCTTAAAACAGACCCCCCTGTCCACGCATGTTGCGGTCATCCACCAAATTTGATTAAGTTATCGAACACCAAAAACTAATTTCAGATTCTCCTTCTCCCCCGAAACACACATGGGACAGAAGAAATTTTTCCCCCGCTTTTAACTTCAGCTGTTAGACGGAATGAAAAATCGTAAGTTGGATCCGTTTTTGTCAATATCCGAAAATTTATGGGGGTTTCTGTAACCGGGTTTTATTCTTGTTTCCACCCAGACGCAACCGGCTACTTTTGGTCCCTGATCTTTTAAGTTCAGTCGCAAGAAAGAGGCATTAGGGTCATTCCGCATTATCTGGTAAAGTTACGAAAATTTATAATATCCGACTTCAGATTATCATTCACCATCCCGAAAATGATTAGAAAAGTACTTTTCTCGCTTCAAGACTTTTGACTCCTTTCCCCGGGCCCCGTAATAGAAGTCTCCCGATTTAGCGGGCATTTGTGCAATTTCTGTACGATATCAAATTCAAATTTCCCGTCTCAAAATCCACCAGAGATCAAGTTTTTGCGCTCCAAGGCTTTTAAAGTAAGCCCCTGCCAGGTTTTGTCTAAAAACGGTCGTCCGGCATTATTCGGCAAAGTTGCAATAATTTCTTATATCGGATATAAAATCTGGTGATTGTCCGTTTCCATATACGCCAGGGACCACGTTTTCCCGCTTCATTGCTTTTAATGTAATGAGCTGCAAGGAAGTGTCTAAAATACGGCCATCTGGCATTGTCTCGCAAGTGCCGTACGGGTTTTCCTGGGAATTTAATCTGAATTTACATACCACGCCATCAAATACACCATGCACTGAATTTTCTTAATAATCTGTCCATAAAATCAGCTTCCGCAGAGAATAATAAAACACCTGACATTTTGAGAATTTTCCCCTTTCCCAGATTCTGCGCATTTTCGGCAATAAAAAACAATAATGTCAAATATTGAGATAAAAACTATCCTGTATTTTAAGTTGGACGAAATGACACACAATATGCAAAATTATGTCTGGATTGGTTGAGTAGTTTCGGAATCCATCGTGGACAAATACTGTGACACGTAATTTTTATATATATTAATAATATATATAAGGATATATATATTAATGCTTGTGTTGTCAGATCAATGTCCTGAGTGAGAATATATTTCATATTTTTAGAATTGTAATGCACGAAGATTATTATAATTGTTTAATGTATTACAATGTGCTATACCAATGCTTTTCATTATTAATATTTCTGAATCGAGGGGATGGAAATACTAAGAATTTAACTGATTTTGCGTTGTTATGTGTCTACTTTTTATTTGAATAAGAAATCTATTGAATGCTGTACAGCAAAGTCATAAACGACATGAAGATCAAGACAAATATGCCACCGGCTACGTCACTTTACACTTACTAACGCTGTAGTAAAAGCGTATATTAAATTCACACGTGTAAGATGATATATACACAGAGATACAAAAATCGAATATTCTATTTTATATATTCACTTGGTGTCGTCATCAGAAACTTGACAAAATACTCTCATTTGTTGTTTTATTTCATACTTAGTGATAAATCTTATTAAATTCTCTTGTAAAATTTCACAATTGCAAGTGGTTGTCTTTGTATTTGCGTAAATTTGGCTCGGGTACCGGATTTTCTATTTTACAGTCGTCATATAGTTTGAAAAGATAAATATAATTTAAAGATCTAGAAAAAATTAACTATATTTTTTATTAAAATCGTTCAATTGATTTTCGAATGTGAGTTTCCTGGATTCCTTAATTAGAAAACGAATAATATTTCCAATTAATTAAAAATGTTTTATCTTCTTAGTAAATACTATAATTTCATAATTAGATATGATATTTTCCATTTTTAGGAAAACGGTAAAAAATTATTTTTGCATCTATTATTAGTTGAATATGCAGAGTTATTCTTCAGTACTCAAGAGCAGGATCCTTTGTAAATTAAATTAATTTCTTCATCACCACAATTTATTAGGAAGGTATGTAGGCAATTAAAAAATAATTAAGTAATCTTACCTGATTGTTAAGAAGACAAAATATGCTTCTCATTTAAAGAAAGACTACTAATCCAATTTAGAATTCAATCATAAACTGAATTTAAAATACATTTCTCCATTCTTGGGTGTTCTTTTGTTAACATCTGCTGCCAAATTCCCTTAGAATCATGATATCCGGGTTGAAAAAGGATACTTTCATTTCTCTAAATAGTATTACAAAAAATATAAGAAAGACAAAAACGAGTGGAATTATTTCACAGTAGGTAATTTAATTTATAGTCTTGGTGTTTAACATTTACCATTTCACTATTTTAGAGAAATAAATTTGACCGTAATCAATTGGCACACTTTTGTAATTGACACATGTAGACAGAGCGGAGAGAGAGAGAACGAAATAATTTAGGTTCACAAAATAGATTTTATTAAAAAAATACAGAAAAAAAATAAAATATGATTGGTTCTTCTGTATTAAGGAGCAAATAGTTCAAATTTTTTACTTTTTTCCCCTTCATAATTTTGAATCACATGTTGCTGTTAAAGGTTCCTCTCACCAAACGAGGAATAACCTTCTGAAAAGGTTTTTTTGAAAAAGTTGCTAATGTACTTTTACTGGGAGTATTCGCTCGGGAAACAGAATATTTAATTCTGTGAGAACTTTATATTCGTCATAAATGCCTTTTTGTCAGTATCCTTTTATATGATAATGAAACAAAAATGTATTTTTAACATATATTCATCTTTTTAAAAGAGTCAAACGTTTTTTTACTATCTTTAAAGTTTTTGCTGTAACTGAGCCACATATTTGCTAAGTAAGAAAGTATTCTCTGACATGAATATATGAACATGCTATATTTTTTTTATTTTGAACACTAAGTGGTTTGGTTAAATTTAAATGAATGAACTATATATAAGTATATATATATATATAGTTGGGCCCTATATATATAGCCCCTATATATATATATAGGGGTTTCAACGCGATTTCATCTAACAGTCCTCTTAATTCTTTTTGATTAGAATACAATTCCTTACAACCAACTCTCAAGAAGAAGAACGTTGCTATGTAAATTAGGAACTATATATGTATTGATGTAGCATTCGAGTGAGGTCTATAAGTGTTGATGTCTATGTGTATGGATATGTGTAGAAAAATGATTGTTAGGTGGGAAGTGAAGTCGCTAAATAGAGAAGTAGTTTTAAAGTGATATGAGATAAAGTTTAAAAGAATATTAAGTCTGAGAATTAGCTTAGCTGGGTGCCGGGAACTGACGAATCAAAAAGTGGGTTGAGACCAATGAAACATAACCAGATTGGTTTCACAACAGAAGTTATAAGTGACCTTAGCTGTTTACCTAGATATATAGCGGTTAGCGAATTTATATAGTTGGTAAGAAAAGTGCGTATATTAGTGAGATAGGAATTAATCTATAAAGATACATTCAGTGGTCAATTGCACGATTTATTGGTAATACGTTCTGTGTCTCTTTTGGATCCTCCTCCTTAGATTATTATTGCTGTGTATTGAGTTTTTAACTAAGAGCTTAATAAACAGATTTTAATATGAATGATTTTAGTGGTTCTTTGTTCTTACCTACAGAAACAAGTCACGTAGCTCAACCCATCAATAAAGATATAAAGCCACATATGTCAAAACACTAAACACTGCACCTTCTTGTTAAAAAGAGAAGCACGTACAATTTCAACACACCATTTGTCGATCTGGGTAAAATGATGTGTAAGAAACTACAGTTTTAACAAAAATATGACAGCTTTCCCGGCAAGATATTTCTGTATTAATCGCTTATAATATGTATGGTTTGTGTCCTGTATATTAAAATCAGGCAGATTTGAAACACATTAGTTCAGTATAATTGGATTTGTTTCTCAAATTATCACATAAAATTTGAATAAAAAACCTTAAGAGTAGGTTTTAGGGCACTTTCTCTCAATTAAATTATTCAAAGTGAAATTATGGTTTTTTGTCGTGTACAATAAATATAATTAAAAATAAACAATTGGATAACACCATCATCTTGCCTCTAACACTCAGTTAGTATCGAGTGCAAACCTCCCTCCTGGGTGAAAATTAGACTTCGCGAATTGAGCAATGCTCAGCGTAAGGGATCTAAAAGCCTTGTACACTTAACTGATTATTTTTAATAATACATAAATCAGTAATTATTACTTAAAAAGTACTATTTGTTACTTAAATAACAGATTAAGATAAAATCTTCTGCAATCTATGTAGTTTGATAGCTCGAGCAAAATGAAAAACGATCTGTATACCTAATCCAAAGAAACTTCGCAAAGAAATAGTTTAAATCAAACATGTTTTCCGGTCAGAGTGATGTCTGCAAATTACTGAAATATGTCACGATCTTCAATCATAAGAGCGCCCATCGGGAAAAACTTCACTTGTGTAAACAAAGACTGCGTTC
The DNA here is from genome assembly GCA_019973955.1 of Trichonephila inaurata madagascariensis. NCBI lineage: Eukaryota > Metazoa > Arthropoda > Arachnida > Araneae > Nephilidae > Trichonephila > Trichonephila inaurata. Next base: position 4,630 of record BMAV01014635.1, on the reverse strand, counting down.
AGTGACGACACACACACACACACACAGGAAGTATATTTTATTTGAAGGCTTTCTATTTTAAATACATCGTTTTCGATTATGGTTAATAAGGAAGTGAAAGCAGGAGAGAGAGAGAGATTAGTTTCAAGGGGTGACTCAGTTTTTCTTTTTGTGAGTGGAACATTTACCAGTGGGTATTTAAAAAGGTGTATGGCAGATGAAAGCTGATATTCAAAGGGTTTTGTTTTACTCTTTTGAAGATATCCAAAAGGCCCAGTGGCCGAGGGGTAGAGTATCGCACTTCCACACCACAGTGTCGGGGTTAGTCCTTGTGCCGGGGAAATGTGTAATCAGCCTTCATCCTCGCCCGCAGCGGTTCCTCGATAAAATGAGGGTGGTCAAGCTGTTTGGGGACTTAAATCACCGGAGGGTCTACTTTAGAATCACCACAATCTTGATCGGGGCTTTTTCATGCACCACAGCACCAATGGTTGTCATACCGGCAGGTACGGGCAGTAGTAGGCCCTAGCCCTCATGAGTTGCGTCATTGAGTTTGGAGTTTATAGAAGGTATCCTTATTAAACACTTTGTAGGTGTTTCAACTTTTTATTTTGTAATGGCTTGTTTCAAATGCAAAACAGCTACTCATACAATAATATGACCACATAAAACATACATATATTTCTAAACGGCAGTTTCCGTATATTTACAAATTATATATATATATATCAGAAGTATTGTTATTAATTATATACAACGTAATAAAAATTTCTGGTGTCAAAAATATCAGATATTATAAATAACTATAAACATTTTACTAAATATTGCATAAATCAGGAAATACCCAATTAATTGTATTAATAGTTATATGAATAAAGCTATTCAAAATAGTTAGGATTAAAAATTCTGGAGATTGATAATAGTTTATTACTATAAAATTAAATATGTCATAGTTATAGTTATCTCCATAACCCAATATTAGATAAACTACGTATTATTTTTTATCTATATTTCTTACTCTAGTGTTATTAAAGCTATGCTATAATTTTTGCAACTCTTATGAATTTTTATTTCCATTCTTTTTATACATTTACAGTGCTAAATTTCAGTTCCTTCACTTGATTTAAATTCCGTATTAGGGGTCCAGAATCTGGCAATAAATCTCTTATTTATTGCACTCAGATAGCGCGCGGACTTTGCAGTTGTAAGTGCAATTTTAAGTACCTCTTATCTTGTAATGGATTAGATATTCTATCCATTATTTTCTATTGGTTTTGCTCAGTGTTACTTCCATAAATCGGGGAAGGTTACAGTGTGATAGAAAGTGTGAAATCACTCAATGCAGGAGCTATAAGAGTAACCGAGATTACCATAAAATGGATGCTATAAACATTACTCACTTAAGACAGCTAATATATATAAAGTAGTAATTTATAAAAGTGGGGTTGAACATGGTTTTGGCCAGCCAAGGCCAATAGGGTTTTGTAGGCCTGTGTCTAAGGGTAGGGAAACAAGAATATGAAATCCGGTTACAGAAAACTCTCATAAATTTTCACAGGATATTGACGAAATACGTGGAGTCCAACTTACGACTTTTCATTCCGTCTAATTTCCAAATAGTTGTAAGTGCTAGGGCACCGAAATTCTTCTGTCCCATGTGTGTTTCGCGGAGAAGGGAGAATCTGAAATTAGATTTTAGTGTTCAGATAACTTAATCGAATAATGGTGGATGACCGCAACATGCGTGACAGTGGTGCCGTCAGTCTAGTTTGTAAGCGCAGGGACACAAAATGTGGGTCCCTGAAGTAATTTGAGACTGTCGATCCCTGAATATTTAATTGAATTCGAGAAATTCCAGTGTTAAATAAAGCCAGAAAAAATTATTTACAACGAACCATGACAAGGGGCTTATCTTAAAATTCTTTTGAGTGTGCAAACTGTTCTTGGGTTTTTTCTGGGTGGGGAAGACAAGAATCTAAAATCGGACTTTAAGAACCTGTGCAACTTATCCGGAAAAATGACGATAGTACGCCCATCCTTTAGGACGGAGCTTGCAGGAGCAAGTTGCTAAAAGGGGCAGTCGATGTTTCTCAGGGTGGGGAACGAAAATCTGGATTCGGAATTCTGAAAACCTTTGTTTTTCTGGATATTGCCGGAATGAGGTCAAAGCGTTTTGCACGTTCGTATTTTTGTTCCATATAGCTTATAAACTTTCACGCGTAGCCTTACGAAAATACGACAATCAGAAAATTGCATTATTAATTGTATTTTTAAGCATTGCTGCCACTTAATGGTGCGAATTAAATGGTGGACAAATGAATACTCAGCATTCCAGCTGTCTTTAAACATTCATGAGAAACCCGACACGAGGTGTAGTATTAAAAATAGAGTGGAATGGCTACGGTATTGCAAAGAAATTCAATCATAATCTGCAATGCGTGTACTATGGCCCATAAACTCACTCGAGCTTTTACTTAGAACTTTGTATGATTTAAACGGCTATCTCTGAAAATATTCGTTGATACTGGTCTATTACTTTCTGGTTATTTTCGTCAGACATTGCAAGTCATTCTTCGCTCCACTTTTGCTCACGAGATTAACGTTAATTTAAAGCAATCGTTTTTATAGCGAAATGTTGAAACACTTCGATTGACCATAAACACGTGAGAGTTTAATTGCAAGAGGATCAATCGGTGCAAATATTTTCTAACCAACTGCTGGATATTGGAAACAGTGAAGTATGTAGAACAGGATCAAAGTACACAATGTATCAAATAACCAGGCAATGCCTGACTTGTTCAGACAAAAAAGGAACTGTGTGATAGAGTCTTCCCAGGTATAGAGTATAAATATCTAGGTAATGAATGGTTCTGTAATTCTGTTACTTGGGAAGAAAACAAATGTTCATCTGGACGAAATAAACTTCCAGATACAGAGGTGCAGCCAGGTGATATAATGCCTTTTAAATCAATCGACACTACTGTTGATGAAAACGAAACTGTAATATTTTTTAACTCCCTGGATATATTAGGAATGTGGTTCACATAATCTTGAGTTGAAGTGAATAAGCTTAACTAGCTATTCTAATTCGTAACTTAAATCCTCCTAGATGAAGTAACAATACTACCGCCTGATCGCTGTCAAAAGAATTACATGGAATCTTCTAGAAGCAACCGTTTTGATTGAAAAGTTGAAAGGAGAAATCGTCCTCTTCCCACGTAATATCGTCCGAATCTACAATACCATTCGATTTTACCATTTATATCCCGATATTGCAATTAGTTAAAATATATTAATTAAAAACATTTGTTTTAGACCTGAGTGTTGTTTCTTCCGCCAACCAATGTAGAAAAAAAAATCGGGAGGTATTTTTTTTTTCTTCCCCGACGTATTTAAAACACGATCTAATTTTTTCTATGAGACTGAGACTAAAAATAGTTACAGAGTCGGAAAGATCACTTATTTTGCCACGATACAGTATAACTTTTTTGTTAACAAAATAAAGATATTTTCCATTTTTTACGGTTTTACATTCAAGGTACACTCGTGAAATGGCCGCACGTGAAAATCCAAATTTCATCGCTATCCCGAGGATGCTATGTCCCATCTCTGATGCACCGACTATAACAGTACTTTCAAACTCACCTAAATCTTGATTACCTGCCATTGTACCAGCAGTAACCTAAAAACTGTGCCAGATACTCGTTGTCTTATATAAGCTTTACCAACCGTTTTGCGGTTCTCTGATTGGTTCCATATATCTTTATTTTCATACGCATGCCTGTACCAGGTTTTTTTTTGGCTCTTCAGTATATATATATGTTTGTTCAAACATTGAAAAAAAAGCAAGAGACCCAGGAGAATACTCCTGATTCTTATAATTCCTTAATATTATTGCTTAAAAATCCCCAAAAGTTTAAAAAGCAAACATTCATTCTAAATGTTTTAATCCCCTATTTTTATTTTAGTTTTTTTTAATTTTGACTTTGAAAAATTTTTCTCACCGCTGCAAACCCCCCAAGGCAAAAATCACTTTTTATCAACCCAATTTCAGGGAAAACCAAGAGATCTTTTTCACCCTTTTTGCTATCAACTTATGACAGTGTTTTAAAATACAGCCCCAGTTGACGTCAAAATTCTCAGGACTTTTTTTCCCCCCGAAATAGAAGACACTTTCCCCCGAATGTACGTCATTCGCCCGATTAACCTACCAACCAGTGAACTTTGTTTTTTCCCACTGGTTTTTCCCCTTTTGTCAGAGCCAAAAAAATATCAAAGGGGGGGAGGATCTTTTCAGATCCATATCCCTGTGACGAATAAACGTGAAAAAAAGCAAAAGTTTCCCCAAAAGCTATCTTAAAAATTTTTTTTTTTTATTATGAAAACAGATTTTAATATATATATATATATATATATATTTTTTTTAAAATTTATTTCTATTATTTCACTATTAAATTAATTAAAAAATACATCGTTATTATTTTGGGTAAAATGCATTTTAGAGATATTTTAGAAAAATAAGTAAAGATCGATTGATTCATGAAAAAAACTGATTCTTTTTTTATTTTTGATTATGAAAATAACTAATATATGTATATTAAAAAACGATAAAAGTTTTTTTTTTTACTCTTTTTCTTCAGAATCATTTTTT
>BMAV01014633.1:0-22430 GCA_019973955.1 Trichonephila inaurata madagascariensis | reverse complement strand
AAAAGTTATCTTTATTATTATTTACAATTATTATTATTAATGTGCTATATTTTTCGTGTAATATACAATTAATTGTAACAATATACCTTCAGTCAGATTTAAATTGGTATTATTACGAAAATAAATAAATAATAAATTAAAAAATAAAAGTGAAGATAAATGATTTACTTCTTGTTTATCAGCTTTATGTTTTTTAAAGTCTTATACAGTGGTGGCCAAAATTGTGGACCCTTTTTAAAATTGTTATGTTTTTTAAGTTCGTATGCTTATAGTTATTGACGCATAAAATTTTTTGCGTTACCTATATTTGAACTTTCTTTTTTGTTTTGAATTTAGTATTAAATTCTTTTTAAAAAGATATGAAATACAATCGAACCTGTTTTTGTGCGTGGTCTTTTTTTATGCGATTTCCTTTTTGTGTGATATTTTATGTGTGATGTTTTTTTATGCGGTGTATGAATTTCAATGGCTTTGGCGCCACTGCAATGTTTTTGATCTATTTACTAGTGGCGTAACGGAGAATATTAGGACCCCTTCCCTGAAAGTCAGGTTTTGCCTTTAATATTAAGTTGGGGAAAAAGAAATCCATTATTTTTGCATGAAAATCAAGACTTTATTTAACATACTTCCGATTGTCCGATTTGGTTCAAATATGTACCGTATTGTTGTATAATTTGTTGCCATTTTAAAGGTAGCTTTATAATGCTTATCTCATAGAAGTCTTGGCCCTCATCGGCAAAAAACTCTAGTAACCTATTTTCACAATCTTCTTTTGATCCCAATTTCTTATCACTCAAGAAGTTTTGCAATGCGAGAAAAAGGTGGCAATCGCTTGGTGCCTGGTCCGGACTATATGGTGGATGCGTTAAAACTTCCCAACCAAGCTCCCAGAGTTTCTGGCGAGTCACTACAGAAGTGTGTGGCTTGACGTTGTCCTGATGGAACACAACACCTCTTCTGTTGGCCAATTCTGGCCATTTGTGGTCAATCGCTAGCTTCAAACGGTTCAGTTATTGACAGTAGATATCTGAATTTAGTGTTTGGTCATGCGGAAGCAATTACTAATAAATGATTCCTTTCCAGTCCCACCATAAACACAGTAGAACCTTCCTGGCCGTTAGTCCTGGTTTGGCCACCGTTTGAGCTGCTTCACCACAATTTGACCACGATCGTTTTCACACAATATTGTAGTATGTAACCCATTTCGCATCCCCAGTCACCATCCGCTTAAGAAATGGGTCGATTTCATTCCGTTTGTCCAAGGCTTCCCAGATGGAAATTCGATCCATCATGTTTTTTGGTGTTAATTGGTGGGGCCCCAAACATGGAGCTTCTTTTTGAATCCAACTTTGCGCAAATGGCTTAAAACTGTTTTATGGTCGATCTTTAGCTCCTGGGCGATGCTACGTCTACTAACATGCCGGTCAACTTCGATGATTTCTGTGATTTTATCGACATTTTCGATGACGTGCCTGCCTGTGGGAGGTGCATCTTTAACATCGAAAATACCTGAACGGAATCGAAAACCAAAATTGCACGTAATTAGCTGTTACAGTATCGGCACCATAAACACCATTCGCAATTTCAGCCACCTGGCTTTTGTTTTACGCTTTATCCAAGAAAAACTGGCAAAATGAACCGAATTTTTCTTTGTTGACTTCCATTACAGCACCCACAGCAACTCCTGCAACAAGCGGGTTAAATAAAAAATACAAAATAATTTTTAGTGTGTGAAATACCATCTTGACAACGAGCATAAATTTGGGGTATTCTGATTGATCGAGGTACTTTACGCACGAGATATCGACACTACAGCCAATGCCGAAGAAATAATGGATTTCTTTTTACACATAATATACATAAATTGAATTTAAGTACGTATTTAACGTAAGCACGTCAGGCCTTGGAGCCCCTAGAGTCTGCCCCCCCCTCCCCGTGATACCCGGAAGTGCTTTTGGTACCAAAATGGGGAACGCAGAGACGCCGCTCTGTTCATTTGTTATAAGCAGTCACCCTGACAATGCGCAATCGAAGGAAGGATTTGGCTTTCTCTCAACGCTCCGGCAAGCCCCGCGCTTGGTTGTGACTTATTGACATTATCAATAATCCTGATAAATTACGAGACTGACAGAAGGCAGATTCTTTGAGAGCGGATAAAAAATATGCAGGGATCCAGCTTTCCATCAAATTGGAAGCATTGCACTGTAAAGCAGATACCAGTTAAAGTATAAAATTCAAAAGACACCAAATCATGTATAGCTGGTTAATAAGTAAATTTCTAAACAACTGTGTGTGACCACCGTCCTTTGTCACAAAAACTTATCTCTTACTTCATGTTTTGCTAAAAAATAAATCAGCGAGTGAAATTGCACCTTCAGAGTGACGAAAGCTTGATTTTTTGAACTTCTTATTCAATACACGTGAGGACTTTGGATTACGATGAGTAGCGATGAATTAATATTTTGTATGCATTTAAGACTTAATACAAAAAATATATATAATGAAAACTATGTGTTTTAGGACCGTTTCCATGCTTGATGGCTGTCTACATTTATTTTGTTATGTGGAATGCCACGACATAAATTTCGTAAATAATTGGCCTATTTTATAAATACTTGACTTTTATGCGGTCCCCATCCACAGCATAAAAGTTTTCTTTATTTCCACAATTAGTTTGTTATATGTAACAATTTATAAGGGCCACGAATATGGGTTTTATGCGGTCCCCTATTTACTGCACAAAACAATTCCCACTTCTAACGCTTTTTGCATTTTTGATGCATTTAACGTAAAATTTCTGGCACAATACAAAAACTTAAAAATATAACAATTTAAAGTGTGCACAATTTTGGCCCACCACGCACCATATGAAATAACCGCCGAGCCACCAGGTAATCTTCCCTGAGGGAGTTGCCGGGAGGCGAGGAAGCCCTAGGGAAGCAGAGTGTTCTCTCTGAAGGTGGAGGTGGAAACGAGCCGAAGAGCTGGCGCGATCAAAAGTTAAGCCACCGAAGCCTAGCCCTTTGCCGCTGTGGATTTCAGTGGGCTCAGATCAAAGCACATGTCGATCAAAATGGCTTTGAGGCTGCGGCTGGCTGCGCCATGGTTTTCATTCTTACACTCGAAACATCGCTTTTAGTACTGCCTACTTTTTTTTTGAATATTCACACCACTGGTAAATACAAAATTAAATTAAAAAACATTCGGATTTGCGGCGCTCACTCCTGCAAAACTACCCGAAGGTATCGAGGAGCCTACGTTTCGAAACCGTGATTTTTACAAAAGCATAAATGAGAATAATTTTTCATGATATTTAGTGTCACTTAGATTAGGAATAAAATTGTTTTAAGGACATTTTGGAAACCAAAAAGTGTATTTAAAATACAATCATTTTAACTAAAAAATAACTTAGAATATTTTTTTTTTAAAACGTTCTCCTCTTATTAGGAAAATGCTTCCTATTATAATAATATTTTTGCTTATAATACTTACTGAGAGACTTCCGCTGCAAAGGAAACCAGCTGGGGGTACACGAAATCTCATAACTTAAAGTGGCGGGTTTATCCAACTTATTTTACGACAACTCGGGTGGGAGCAATTTTAAGAAAAACGCCTATAGTGAAACAATTGGTTGTAACTCTGAAAATAATGTGTAATTTTCAAAGAAATCATAGTTTGAGCCTCACTGAGATGTCGACTATATACAGGCAAAAATATTATTATAAGCTTCTAAAGAGGCCTACTGAAAGAGGCTCGTTATTTCTATATTGGTACACAGCAAAGTATACTATTTATTTAACTAATTTTTTGTCAAAATGTTCTTAAAACAATTTTATACATGTAGTCTAATCTAAGTGACTTTAAATATCATGAAAATTATCCATTTAATAAAACCACGGTTCGAACGTACGTGGGGATACGCTAAGGATTTTATATAACAGTAATAATACATATCTTATTATCTTAGTAAAGAGCTCTTCTTCAATCCAGCATTTGATTTACATTTTCTGACATCAAATGAAAAGTCAAATAAGGAAACGGAAGTTAGCATAAATCGCCATATCTGCGAACAGGGAAAAGACAGATATTACAAAAAAAGTAAGTTGATTCGAATATTTATTATCGAACGAAGCGCACTAGGACAAACTTGTTCGAATTTCAATGATTTACATAAGTGTCTTTCCCTCTATCCAATACCATTGACACAAAGTATGACATTATGTTTGCTTATTTTTGGAGTATTATACGAACTGATATGTTGATCAAAGAAGCCTTTCAGCTGAAAAGGGACAGATATCTTTTTATGATAAAAATTTAGTTCCTTGAATCAAAATTCTCTTGAAAGATGAGGTAATTAAATGATATGATTATAATCATATTAATGTGGTAAGAAATAATTGATTATTTCGTTTTTTCCCATATTTCTCCAAATATTATCAAGCGGAGAAAATAAATAATAATTCTCAAAGAAGCGACTCACAACATAATGTTACATTTTGTATGATAATAGTGAAAACTCTGGCTATTCAGTGTACCAAAAGCATTTTAAAACAATGTTTTTATTTAATTTACGTAAAAATGGCTATTGAAATAGTAATAAAAAGGGAAAATCAATTGTTGAGGATTGTAGATTCAGAAATCTCGGCCAGCGTAATTATATGTCTAAGCTGCCCCTTTTTTTAGCACATGCATTTAACCCATGTTTTTGTTGAAGTTTGATTCGAATTTTAATTAGTAACTTTTTTATTGGTGGGGTTTGAATTTGCAATTGATACAGAAAGAAATACTTGGAAACATCATTTAGATTCAAGGAAATTTTTATTCTTATTTATAAATGTAAATAAAAACCTTTGATGAGATTGTTTAAGATCGAAATTATTTTACTCTTAATCAAACTATTTTATAAGAGAATGAGAAGAGATCGTCCTAACATATTTATTTTAATAAACATTGCTTGATTCCTTGAAATTTTGATGTTTATTTTATTGTTTTTCGTATTCCTTTTATACGTATAAAAGGAAAATATTTCGTGCGGGGATAAAAACGAACGCTCTGTGTGACACTGCACAAAACAACAACAACCGAAGTTAAGTCAAGCGAAAAAGTCGGGTTAGCGCTTTGAAACTGTTTTTAGTGACGTTATCCACTCTCCCACAACTATCACATCAACAGGAGGATGTTTAAGCTCTCGACAGATTTAACGTGCATCGCTGCCCTATACGGCGGGTCTTCAGCGGCACTAGGCTCGAACTCATGACACGCTGGACACGAGTCCGTTACCTTGACCACTAGGCTACCGCTGCCTCTTAAAAGATTGAAAAGCACTCTATTTCTTAGTCAGAATTAAATTTATTACGGTGTCCAGGAATGAAGATCTCATAAATTCACATAATTCCAGGATAAGTAAAGGTCTGCAAGTCCTTGATTCTGATCCCCCCCCTTAAACTTAGTTATAGCACCCGTTATTTCGAATAATTTGAAACTCCTTTCAATTTTTCCCGTAATTGATGAAATACATTTGCTTACATCGCATCACTGCTGTTTAGTTGGCAGATGCTGCATGATATCTTATCTCCCATAAGAACATTAGAATGATGTAAAGCAAAGCTATTCTGATCTTCAAGTAAATTGTCTGCACATAATGAGCACGATAATCAAACGAAAATAGCGAACTTAGCGGTACAAACTTTCGCCGGCCGCCTGCATATCACCGGTAGACTGGACAAAAGATATTTCCACGATAAAGGTTTTCAAGACATTTCTTCGGTATTTAATTATAAATAATAGGAGAAAACGGTAGGGCATGTAATAAAATGTTTTCTTTGTTATCAACAGAAAGAAAATGACATAATTTATTTCCACATAAAACACCTACACACACACAGTTAACCGTATAATTTAGGACACCCTTCAGAGAACATAGAGGACAAACTCTGATATGCCGCAGCGATTTTTTATTATTTTCTATCGTCCTCTTTATTTCTAATATTAGTTTTTTTTTTGAAAAAAAAATCTTAAAACAAAGTTATAAATTTGTAACAATAATTTACACAGATTTTTTACTAGTAAGTTAGCGTATATTTGACGCCAGCGGTCAAAGGTCAAAGCTTTAAGCGCTGGCGTAAAATCGGTTTATTTTTTTTTTTCTTCCTTTTTTTTCTTTCCAGATCATATCAACGCCACGGCCGGAAACTCGGCTGCACAAAAGCCGGGCCGCTTTGGAAGTGACGTGACTTTGCAAGGTTTCCGCACGGTAAAACATGACTTTAAAATTTAATTTAAATGCAAATGAATAATGCTTTTTTTACTGTATGATTAGCAGTGAGGAACTTATTTAAAATATTGTTAATTCTTTGGTGAATTAAAATTTTTAGTAAATCTGTTTTATGTTCCACATTGGAGGCTGTCTGATTTGCGTTACGCTTTCTAAGGTGGCATCAATTATTGTAGCTCGTGATTAACTGAGTAAATTCATCTCTGAAGAAAAAAATGTTTTTCACAATCATATGTGAATCATATATGTGTGTATGTCGGATGTAATACAAATATATAAGAAATTAGTTGCTCATGTAAGTCTACAGCACCATTTTTTCATTGTTACTCTGCGCAAAACTCAGAAAGCTACATTTGCAGATTTAAGGATATTTTCAGATTTAAGATTTTTTTCAAACATTTAACCATGTTTTGCTCACTTAGAGAAACTACTATCAAATGCTGTTATAAATTTCTTTATAATTGTTCACAGGTGTTTGCATGAAGTCCCTAGTTATACAATTTTTAAGCATATTTCAAAATTTCAGGGAAATTGTCCTTGCAGCTACAGCAGCGGTTGCCACTTCAAAGTAATATTTTATTATTTAAAAGCTTTGAATTAAATTGAAAGTATCGATTATTTGATTATAAAATTGTCTTATTAACTTGTCACCAGTCTAATTTTACCCACTCACCTCACTCTACCAATTAATCGTTACAACACACGAGATTGAGGGACTGAAACATATATTTTTTTCCGTCTAATTAAAAATTCTGTTAATACCACAACAAAAGCTTACATATTTAACAAAATTAAATTTATTTACATAAATATGTATGTATCCATGTATTTAATAAAAATCAAAGAAACAAAAACATTTACAAGAACTTAATGAAGTTTAATACAAAACTTTCAAGTTTATTGACTTTTTGAAAAAAAATCTGATATTTTTCTTTGCTTTTTTTTTTGGCATCAAATTGTCGATAAAGTGTTCGATGTCATCCATTTTGTTATTCATTTCACCATTGGAATGTGCGTTTAAATAACTGCGCATATTTTTTCCTGATGTTCGTTATTTCGGATGACGTAGGAACAGAAGTTACATTTTTCATTTCATTTTCGTCGTCGGAATCTGTCTCATTGATATTTTTTGAGCTTTAAACAAACTTCAAAATGACAAAATGAAACTCCAAATGAAAATGTACTTCGGGGCTGTATACACATATCATCATTTACTGCAACTAATTCTTCTGATGATACAGTGTAGGACACACAGTCCAATAAAACAGAAACTTTCTCAAACATTTCATTAAATATTCCTCCCTCAAAACGAAAATTTTTTGGGTTAAACGATTTTCACTTCGTGTTAAGAGGGAGAAAAATGCATGAAAATGCATAGTATTTTATCGGGACCGTTGTATTATTTCGTGTTAACCGATGTTTCGTCTTAAGCGTTTCACGTTGTTATACATATATTACTTAATTCATGGATAGCAAATATTGAACTGGAGAGTTCGAAGTCCTATTTGCGTGATACAACAATGATGCATGCAAATTTTCACTTATTTAATATTTTTTGTGTATATATACTCACACAAAATGGGAAACAAAAGTGTCAAGAAAAATATAAAATCACTTATTAGGCTGCATAATTAGACGTGCACACCATGTGGTCTGCGGGATCCGTGTTAGCTTGGCCTGGTCTAGATGACAGATGTTTACTGGAAACAATTATTTACATGATATATTTGCTTAATAGTAAATTAATGAACTATGCATCATGGACAATAAAACAACTCATTATCAGGACATATGTGCTTTCGGTGTACGTTATATTGCCGAAAAGACAATGGAAAATTTGATAGATTTTGTTTGCCGCGTATGTTTTTTTCATAAATTGAATTTTTGAAAATTTAATTTAAGTTAGAACTTATCTTACTTGTGAATATTATTACCAGACAAAAAATTAACCATGGGTGGATATGATATTATAATTTTATGGTTTATATGTAAATATGAATCATTTCAAATATACACCATTTGTCTTTATTTGCACCTGAATGTGTACAATATTATGATACATTTAAATGATTGATGTCAATAATCTTAACATTTGGTTACTTATCTAAAGAATAAAAGAAGTATTATATGATTTTATTTGTAATTAATATATTTCCACTTTGTCAATTATCCGTATATAAATAGTCAAAAAATTATATTTTGATTGACTGAATTAATTAAAACTACCTTTTGACCACTGTCTTTTTTCCTCTCTGACAGCAATCAATAATTGATTTTTGATGAGTAAACATTTACTATACTTGTATCATGGAAAGTAAAGTATGATTATGGTTAAATATAATTCGAACTTATTTAAGAATAACTATAGTATTGTAGAGATTTGTTGCGTAGTATTGAGAATCGCTTAGTTAGTAGTGAGGTAATACGGATTTAAAATTTTGAAACGAAAATAAATATAAGAAGTGTTATTTAAGCGTATTAAAAATGTTTGTATAATAAACCTACAATTGGTTGTACAGATGGTGAAAGTAAAGATTTCATAAACAAATTTAAAATAAAGGGAAGTTACTTAGCCGCTTTCTAATGTGTGACGTATTTTGCATATCAAATTTCACTTATATTTTTTTAATTCTACTTAGAATAACACAATAATTAATGTAAAAAATATGAATATTATATAGGTTTCTTTAAAAGAAATTTTTCAGATTTTGATATTTTGTTGATTACTTGGTGTTAAAATGATAAAAGCATAGTAATCTCAAAAAACATAAAATAAAATTTTAGCAATTTTAAATTCATATTCTATAATATAAATTTCTAATATAATTTAGGATCAGTGGAATTTATGTTAATTATTTTTTTGTAATTCTCTATATTTCTGTTCATATATTTCTTTTTAAAGTAAAATGTGACGAAACAAAATTAACATTAGGAAGGGTTTATGTAAGAGTGTTAACAATTAGTCAATGTTAATAATTGTTTTATATCAGAATTTGGTTTTAATACTTCAAATACAAAATATTTTTCAATAGCGTCATATGTTTTCAATGAGCTGACTTATATACGCACCACAACAAAATAACTCAAATTTGCGCAAAAAAACGAAAAAAACTTTATGAAGCATATGTTTAAGCAGGTATTTTAAGGTTAAGATACTTTGAGAACAGAAATTATTTCCTGCATAATTTTTTAAATTAAGGGCATTTCTTTTTATTCTAAAAAGAGTTGCTGATATATTCGTTTTATTGCCACTCGATATTCTCTAAATATGCTTATTTTAAAAAGCAGCTAAAAAAAACCTTTTTTTTTTTATCTAATTAGTCTTACCTAAATAATCTTTTTTTATTATATATTGTAAATTAATTTCATCTAGAACATTAGTTATTGATTAAATTTTAGGAGAAATCCTACGCTTTTGATGTAGAAGTAACCAGTAAAACTCTAGAACGATATCCATGTCAGAAACTACAGCAACAATATTTTCAATAACAACTTAATTTCAATTTCACTATCTGGCTTTATTAAATTAACTGGACGTCTGTTGGTTGCTTATTGTGGGCCGCAAGGATTTATATTCAATAAGTCACATCTGGCTTCCATGACTCTGAAATTATATGGTGATTGAGTGCTATTTTTACAAGCTTATTAAAAATCTCGAAAAGATAATACACATGACTGTACAAAATGACTACTACTTTATAGCAAGCCATCTTCATCACATTTTCTCTATTTATTTAAAAGAGACTTTTTTAACTTTAAAACAACTTCACTTAAGTCTGATTCCTTTTCTTGAATGTTTTTCTTGAAGTAATTTTGAATTAACTTTGTTACATGTATTGAAATTTTGCTTATGAACTATCAAATAAGGATATCTTTTAACTGCTCTGTTTTTGAATATTTATCTGTACAAAATCCTGCTAGGTTAAATATTCGAAATATTTTACAGAAAATCTAACTTTTTTTGCGTAATAAATGCCTCAAATTTTTATAGTTCCATTTCTCTTAAATGTTGTTTATTATCCTTTATAATGAAGGTGAGCAATTCTCTTGACTCGAGCGCCACATTGTGGAAGTGGAGGTTACCGGAATGTCTCACCTTTTAAAAAGATTGCTTTCGTTAGTTAGCTTTTTATCTCCGAAAACACAAGTTGTATGATAAAAATAAAAAAACGAGTTAAATAAATAAAACAAAGGCAGTTTTATTCAATTTATTTACTGAGCTAATTTCATATCGTTTATAGCTACAAACACAATGCATTTTAGAATCAATTTAATGAGACAAAGTACACTATCACACTTTCCTACAATTTTTTTTAAAAATCTGGAATCGGATTACTTGTTGAAATTCTCATCACAGCCTTAAGTTTCTATCAGCCAACTTGTATCTATATTTATTCTTGTTAATCTTCACGCGTAAGAAAAACTTGACTCACAAATTTATGTCAATCCAAAAATAAAGAGTATTTTTTTCCAGTCAATTGCTTTACATACATGGAAATTTTTCATCACATAAAAATTTGTAAAAGTCAATGTCACATCATTACACATTTCCTTCGCACTGCGATCTGACTGTAAGTCAATAAGTTTTAGAGTTGCAGCTCCTCAAATGCTGTATCAGTATCAGCAGTAATGATATAAGAGAGCAAATTAAATTTAGGCTTAATTTCCTTAAAATTCTGAAATCTCGTGACCTTGTTACTCTTACCTCTACATATGATCTCTAACTTAGCATAAACTCTTTCAGACACTTTGATTTCCTAATAAAGAAATTCTGTTTTCCCTAATAGTGGAATATTCGAGACGAATCTTTGGTCGAGCAAGAGGAAGAAATCTGAACTCAAAGTGGATTTTACGATTGTCTTGGCAGGCCACTATTTCCCCCCATTGATTGATTGATTGAATGAATATTAACGTCGCACTGTTCAGCTACACGAGGGTTTTTGGCGACGAACGTAATTTTGAACCATGGTCAAGTGACGTGGACGACACCTGAGTTGGCACCCCCCTCTCCTAACTACCACACCACACCAACGGGAGGACGTTTCAGCTCTCGACAGATTTAACGTGCATCGCTGCCCTACACGGCGGGTCTTTAGTGGTACTGGGCTCGAACTCGTGACAAGGCAAGCCACGATCCGATACCTATACCACTCGGCTACCGCGGCCCACTATTTTCCCCCCAACCCTGCTTTATAAGATACTATAATTTCAATGGCTTATCATTACGATATCGCGCAGCAGCGTAACGTACACCCCAGCATTGCGGTGGGATCCTAAGTTTGACTGTCGCTGAGTAAGTATTTGAGCTTGGGGTCCAAAATCTGAGTCTGCGTAGGAGGGGGATCCTAATGTACTCCGTTACGTCAATGATATCGCGTGTGTGGGGAGGGAGTGTAATTCACAACTGTAAAATTGTTTTACACTAAAATTTTAAGCAGACCTTTTCTAATAAAAATAAAAATAAAAAATTTTTATACCTTCTTTTAAGAAAATCTAATATTTGAAATCCTGTGTACTCCACTTGAACATTCCTTTCACCTTGAAAACAAACAAGGAAATTTGAAATTTGTTTTGAGGAATGAGTCGAAATATTTTAAAGTTAGTTCCCTCTCCCCTTTTCATGAAAAATTTTTCGCTACGTCCTCGTACGACACACATTAAAAATTCTCATGTTAGAAGCAGTACTTATTACCTTTCCTAATAGATACTTTCTTCCCAACTCAAAAATTGTTTGGAGCTTTTTGAATTCTTTTATTATGAAGTATTCTATACTTCTAGCAAGAAGAATCAGTTAAAAAGAACGCAGTCATTATTACATTAGACAAAGAGTGTTTTATTTTCACCAGCTATGTATAGTTTTATCAATCTCAAAGTCAAATAAGGAATAAACGAAGAGGAATTTTTTTAGAAACACTTGTCTAGACAGTTACAGCAGAAATATTGAAAATTCTAGAGCAAAAACAAATTAGTTTTCGATAAACTTCATTAAAAACAACTCACTGATAACACTAAGTTCAAGGGCTCCAAAACTGACCACCTCTGTATCTCGTGGAACTAACAGCATTTGACTCAGTCTAATCATACACCCATCAACAAATATCCCAATACCGGGCCTCTTGGAGACACGCATTAATAAATTCGTCGTTTCCTTCAAATTAATTTCTTGCACTAATCTGTATTTCATTTCCGTCATCTAGGTCATTCACCGTCCAGTTCCTCAATGTTTATATAAACATCCCATTCCATCAGGTCCGATAAGCTGGTTATCGCAACGTGTCCAGCGCGGGCCAAATCGCGAGCCACCTATCATAAATCCGTCATCGCGCCACTCGAGATAGGAATGGTTCACGGAGTCATAAATTATGAAGATGTTGAACATTCAGTATACTTAGTAGCAAAACTGTGAATGGTGGATGTTTATGGGATGGTTTTGTCTCTATGGGTTACACAAGATTAATTTTTTGACTAGCGTATGACCTTAATTCGGAGACCTTTCTTAGGTTGAAAAATTCCGTTAGTAATATCAATAAGTATGATTTATTTAGAAAATCTTTTTATTTAAAATAATTTAGAATACTAAATAAATAATAATATTTCCTCCTTTAGCATACAATATTGAATACCAGTTCAGTCAGAGGAGAAAAAATATATCATAAACATGAAAAGTCGAAATATGGAATATATTTTATATATATGGTAATGTTCTCTTTTTGTAGAGGGTATAACTATCTGCATTTTGAAAATGTGCCTTGTTCAAATCTAAGGAGCCATTGTTGACTTTGGTGATGATTAGGGCGGGTTTAAGACGTTTGATTTCAATTATCTATCTATGGATCGGTGCCATTTTCATTATTTACCTTGGACAGTTGAACTGCAAGTGAATTCCATGCTGAACCGATTATAATGTGTTTTTACTCCAGTGGTTGTTAAATTTAAGATTTGCGGCAAGAGGGCCACCGACATACACCCCTAGGGAGGAAAGTCTTTCTTGTCGTTGAAGGACTTTTTGAGGGATAATTAGAAATAATTATTTTTCCAGCCATGACTGCAATTGACATATATTTCCAGATGTATTAAGCGTCATTAGTATTGGCCACGTTAATATAATATGTTGGGGAGGTACCATGCTTGAAATCCGTTCTGATCTTCACATATGCCAAAGAGGTACAGTCATTGGTGACAGCTATTATATCAAGGTTCTGCTTCCTCTTTTTAAAAGTACTATGGGTCTTCTGGAAGACAGCCTTAAACTCATTATAGTGGCCGTTCAAAAAGTTGTAGGAGAGTGAAAATACTCAATGAATGGATTGAGACCAGCAAATAAATTTGAAAGATATGGAAAACTCTATAAAGGCTTGGCACCACATCGTGGTCATATACAAATGCAATAACAATGAATTGGATTTATATATGGAAACGCCAGGAATTCAAACGCCAGAAAACCAGGGCCACCAAACGCCAGGAATGACTGTGCAGCTACGATTGGCCTAGAAGAGGAATAAGTATCAATGCCTGAACTTTATACTCAGCTTGGGCAGCGAATTGCATAAATTCTGTGAAGAATCAGCTGAGATCAGTGGCGCACACAAGGGGGGTGTCCTAGGGATCCGGACACCCCCATAGCCCTTGATTTTTTTCATTTCGTTATAATTCTATTTATATATTACGTAAAATTTAATTATGTACTTGTTATTAATAATTAATTTTATTAACTAATGCTAATTATTTATTCGATAATTAATTTTGTATTGTTTTTGTTCCCGAAAATCACAGCAAAATCAAAAGAATATGTTGGGTGGCGTATTGGAGCATGATACCAAAATGGTGGGCTTTCGACCCTGGACCCCGAAAAATTTTTGTGTGCGCTACTGGCTGAGATAATACCGCCAATAAGATACCGATTTTTCTCTTGCACTCATCTGCTGCGTATACACTTCGATATTTTGTCCAATTGTACTAGAAGTTAATTTTCAATAAACTGTATTTTTATTGTTTAGACTTTTTTTTAGCTTTGTTAATTTCTCCCTTTGCTCATATGTCTTAGGGATCCTGTAGTATTATTTGTGTCGATTTGAAATACTTTTTTATGTTTTTACATTAGAAAAAGATGACTCTTTTTTTGTTGTTAGTATTCCAGTACATGTATCTTCAATTAATACTAATTCTTTTTTTTCAAAAGTTTTAAAAGGAAGCGAGAAATTAAAGTTAAATATATTTCATTAGCCTTAATTTTTAAGTGCACATACTTAAATGTTAAGTTTACTTTCTGTCTAGAAAAATTTAAATGCGTGTGATATTTTTTTTTTTGCCTTTATGTTATACACGAAATAGGATTTTTCTCATAAAAATGGACAAATGTTAGATCAGTGTTTGAATTGTTTAAATTAATACTTTATTCATTCTTTTGTTGTATGTTAACACAAGGAATTTCAGCATGTTTTCTCAGTAAAATGGAAAGATGGACCGAGTTATTTTTAACAACAACAAAAGCAGCAAATAAATGAACCTTTTTATTAATTGTCATTGAAAGTAATGCAAAAAATACTGGTAGTTAAATCTGGACATTCTTTTATGAACTCTTACATGGACGAACAACTAGTTTTTCTCTTAAAAGGAACAACATTTCAATTAGAAAAGAAAGAAAATAGAACTCAAATGAAATGAATGTGGTATAAATATGAAGCTAAGGAGAAGAGGGGACACAGGTGGGGAATCATAGAAAAGGAGGGAGAGAGTGCGCGATATGATTTAGCGCATATGCATTAAGATCGTCAAAAGGATTAAACGGCATGTTTACTCAAGAACACGAGAGAGCGATAACGTGTGTTTACCTCCAGTGTCAAGATAAGGCTGGGCACCCTCTCTGACGTCGCGCATGTGTTCTCCCGCTTCATCCGATCAAATCAACAGCCAAACGATCCCTCGCCAAACGCGTGTTCCCACTTGCTTTTTTCTTTATTTCGAATTTCTATTATGTCTGTTTCGAATTTTGTTTGTGATAAGCAATTCTTTTTTTTTTTCGTTTCGAACTTTTTTTTTATTTCTAACTTGTTTTGAAACTAGTACTTGTGTATGTTACCGCATTACATATATTTTATGTTTCTGTTTGTAATTTTATTTTGTGTTAGCATATTTTATTTGAAAAGTGTTTGTTACAAATAAAAGAACTAGATTTAGTTTCTTTGTATTTCTTAAAAGAATTTCTTATTATAATAATCTTCTTGCTTTAAATTGAAAAAATCGATTTGATTCTATTTTGAATTGTTTTTTCGATTGATATACAAAGCAATATTATTTATTTCATTTCAATTTTTTTTTATATCAGTCAATACTTTACCATTTTGTTTTTGTTCATGTTTTGTTTTTTAAAATTAATTTGCTAATTTCGAAATACATACAGCAACACATATGATAATACATAATGCAGGACAATTTGTATTTTCAGAGCACTAAGACTCATTTATCTAAAATACACATATTTTTTACGCCAAATACTTGATATTAGAAATTTTGAAAACGCAAAATCTTTATTTCTTTTTCTCTCTACGTTTATTTTACTTAGTCCGTTGAAATTGGAAACAGTAGCGCTGGCAATATTCGTCTTCGGTATAGCTTTTCCTTTTCCAGAAACATGCATTGATAATCCTGTTTTTTTTGTAGCTTAATTCAATATTTTGTTAAGAATGTAAGTAATTTATAATTAATTACCGAACATTTCACATATATAATTACCTCTAATTCTTTAATTAAATTCTTTAAACAAAAAAAGATGTTTAATATTACTTTTTAATCCCATAATGTCATTCGTCAATTTGGTATTGATCAGAAAGATCGATGAAAAGGAAATATAATTTCAAGAAAGAAGGAATAGAAGTATATACTTCTGCATAGGATATATAAAAGTGTGTGAATCACTTAAAATTTAAGAATTAATAGAGCTTAAGGAATATAATGGTAAAGGGCATAATGAGCACAAATTACGAAAAATTGTACTCATGGTTTTTTAAAAAAATATGAATTAAGAGAGAAAAACTTTCCATTACAAAGACATATACGAGTATAAAAAATTCGCATATAGAACGCCATGCACTTGGAAATGTAATTGCGTTATTTTAAGAAAATAGTATTCTGGAACTAAATAATTGTTTTAAAGATTACCCACAGATATATGAACATAATTTCAATTCACACAATAATCGCAAATTATATTTAAAACTTTTTGAAAATAGAGTTTTCAATCACAGCTATTTTTTTCTTTCTCTTAAGAAAATTCCAATATTTAACCTCTGTTTTTTTCTGCCTTTTTTTCCCTTCATTTTTATCATTTCGAACTCAGCTTTTTTTCTAATTTTTTTATTTCGAACTGTGCTTTTTCTCTTTTTTTTAATCCTCTTATTTCAAGCTTTTTTTCCTCTTTTGCTGTCACGGTTGCCGAGTGGGAGGAGGTTAACCATGATCGTCTTAAAGAAGACGAGGGATGAACAGGGAGAGAGAGAAAAAAAATCGTCTGACGTTTGGGGAAGAGGAACAAACAATCGCGTTACTCGAGTTTGAGGGGAATCATTCCAGATGCTTTGCAGTGATGATGGAACGTCTGTAAAAGCACGCCCCGTAGAAGTCGTTCCACTTTGGAACGAAATCGAAGTGTGTACTTAATGCTAAAAAAATTTTTTTTATCGTGAATTCACCTTTTTTAAGAACTGTAGGCAAGTAACAGTTCAAACAATTTTTTTCTTCTATTTAGAAAAGCACTTGCGGTCCTAGTTCAACAATTACAAAATAAAATGGAAGCAATATTAAATCTATGTTTTAATAAAGATTTTTCATATTATATTTAAAAATGTGTTAAATTCTGTAGTACTTACTGACATGAAATTTTTTTATACTATTACTACCATTTATCATCTCAACTCTTGAAGACACATTATAGAAAATATTTTTTCTGGTTCAAAAGTCATCATTTATCAGGGGTCGGCAAACTATGGCGTGCGGGCCACATGTGGCACACGCTCAGATGTACTCTGCACTATACAAATTTGTCAACCGTCGAGTAGATGGAAATTAATAAATTTGAATGGATCTTATTTGACAAACGTCTTCAGAATTACGTATATTTACGGAATGGATATTACGGAAAAATTTGAAAGATAACTCTAAAGTTAAATTAACAGCTATTTTGTAAATTATTGATGGAGAGATTGTTGGAGAGATTTACTTGTTTGAACAGATAAATTGCATGTGCGCTGCTTTCCGCTTTTGGTTCTACTTATCAAAGTAAAAAAACATCTTTCCTCATGTGAAAAATATTTCGAGCTTGAAAAGAAATTGTTCAACAACTGAATGCTGAGAAAAGTGTCCAATTGGAAGTCATGCATTATACCCTTGATTTTGTGGTATGAAAGTAGAGCGGTGAACTAGGTTCGCATTAAAATTTTTATTTGTCTTTTAATTTAACAGTAATGAAAGAAAATATACTTATATTTTAGGTTGTCTATTTCTTATTTTAATAAATATGTTTTAAATTACGAAACATTTGCACAATTAAAATTTTTAAAAATTATTTTAATTAGAGAAACAGTTATATTTTATGCTGTTTATTTGTAAGTTAAGAAATATCTTTAAGGGATGCAAAATTACTATGTAATAAAACTGTAAATATAAATTATTGAGCTCTATTTTCTAATCCTACATGCATTACCACAAGAGTTGAATCGTTTCAAAAGTGTCCCACTGTGTGGCATGTTGAATCATATGGGTAGATTGGTTTAGCATACAACAGCTAAAAGGTTGCCGACCCCTGATTTAGCATAATAATTTGACTTTACGACATCATTCTGATAACAGTTTCTTAAACATATAATTACCTTTTGAGTTTAGATAAATTATTTAGAATGAATAAATGTAGTTTCAGAAGCCAAGCGAAGGTGACTGACAGCCTGACATAATTTCAAACCGCGATCATGCTCCGATAATGACATCTGAGATTGTAGCTCCCTAATGTAACTTCAACTCTGCGTGCAAATTTAAACTTAGTTTCATTTAATATGCAGTGAATCCGTTAATTCTATTACTACCTTACATGGAATCAACATGTTTCTTTGAATTAATTATTTTTGTTGTTGTTTATAATATACTAGCCGTTACCCGTACGCTTCTCTAGGTATTTCATAAAGTTGTATGAGTATATATATATATATATATATATATATATATATATATATATATATATATATATATATAAATGATTGATTTCTAAGTTTTAGCATTAAGCATTCGATTGTTCTGAAAAACGTTCTTATAACTCTCTCTTGATTTAAAAAAGATTTCTAAACAATTTCAAATAATTTTTAAATTGAAGCAGAATCATCCTTTATCCTCACGTAACCCCTCCCTCAGAGGGGATTTCTGCAAAACCCATTTTTAGTGGATTTTTACTCAACAAAATAAACGTGCTTGTTAAATTTCATTGCTGTAGGTCTAGTAATTTCTACGGGGGGAACTCCACGTTTTCCCCGTAGGAGTCGATTTCCGCAAAACTCGTCCTTAATGGATCTCAATTCAACAAAAAAAAGCATGCTTACCAAATTTCAAGTATGTGGGTGTAACTGTTCAATAACAGAAATTTTTTATCTATAAGGCCCATTAATTCCTCGTAACCCGTCTTGGAACCCAATTTTCGCAAAATCCGTTCTTAGAGGAACTCTACTCCATTGAAGGAACGTGCCCTCCAAATTTCAGAATCTTTGTAGGCCTAATACTTCACTTAAAAAAAAAACGTTAATATTAATCTCTATATATCTCCCTTTAAACTCCTGTGAAACGTAGGTCGATTTTTACAAAACTCCTTTTACACCGTATTACTCTATGAAAGCAACATGCCTATCAAATTTCAAGTCTGTTTGTCTAATAGTTCCGGAGAAATCGTGAGAAGTGAGTGTGTGAGTCACTTTTATTTTATACATATATTGATTCTCCAAAAATGGTCTCTACATATTAGTTATACCAGTATATAATTTTTACCGGTTATTTAAGGGATTCCCATCAACAAATGCAGCTTTTTTCCCCATCGTTATTTACTACTTATTCTAAGTAAGACAAAATGATGTGGACCATTGAAAACGTAGGTATTCAGGTCACAAGCGAAGTGGCCCAGAAACTAGCAAATAGCCCTTTCCGAACTCTTGCGAGTTTCCATTTTCGTGGAAAAAGGGGAATTTCTCCTGGGGAGGGAAGTCAGCTGTATCCGGCGACGGATATTTAAAAATAACCTCCAAGATGAAGATGCCAATTGAAGTCGGTCCTTTGCACTCGGCGCCGAATGAATCGATGCACCTTGTTCCGCTCGTCACCACTCAGTGGAAAATAGAGACGTATTTCCTGTCGCGAGAAACAAGTTCAGAATTATTTGTGTTGCATCAGTGGCGAAGCCGAAAGGGGGATTGTTCTGGAAGTCTGGACACCTCCCCTTAAAACAGTTACAGAAATACTTGTGCGTTTTATTTATAAAAAGAAACTGATTCAATAATTTTAACATCCAGGAGCGAAATTGTTGATAAAATTAATTTGTTAATAAAATGGTCTGAAACTGAGTTATTATTATTTTTTTGCTACATTGAAATTTTTTTTATATATGTAGCATTTCTTTCATAAAGCTTCGCTTTCATCGAGACATCGAATATACAAATATATACGCGTGTAATAATTTATTTAAACTTTCTCTCGAGGGATTTTAAATTATAAGGGTCTTGTGCCCTCTTAAGTGTGCGCATGTGATGTATTGGAAGGGAGGACTAAAGAAGCAAAAATAATCTGAAACAAGTAAATCCTTCGCAAATATTGTCAAAGTTCTTTTATAGCATTCCAAAGACTTCGGAATAATTTTATGGATAGCAGTACGCAGAAAAGATGGTACTTCTGAAAGACGTATATATACGTCAGGGGAAATTAACGCTTTAGCCGAGTGAGACGTTTATATACGCTCGTGGTACTTAAGAGGTTAAAGTCGCATCGTAGTTTTAGCTTCAAAATATAGTATTATTGAATTAAATACATTGTTATTGTATAAGGGGGGCGCGATGAAAGTTACGATAGAATGTTGGGTCGCGAATATTGAAACTTTGAGAAGCACTGACCTAATGGGATATAACCATAACCTTATCTTCCCAAAACTGAACCAAGTGTTTTAGAACAGAATGATTCAGTTCTGCATTATCATCGTATTCTCTCCAATCAGTAAAGCTTCAACCGGAAATTATATAATTTTAATAGCTTCTGGTTCACCAAGAAAGGTAGAGTAGACCTCGCACAACCTGGGATTTTGAGCCCCGGATCTGTGGCATGGAAGCGCGATACGCTACCTCTCAACCAGTAGGTTTCTCATCAATTACCATATATATATATATATATATATATATATATATATATATATCATAGTCATACAACATCATGAAGTACCCAAAGACACGAACATGCAACAACTAATATGACACATAAGATAAAAAAGCCAAGAAACAGGGAATAAATCATTAAAATTTTTTTTATTTGTAATAATATTAATTTAAATCTGACTGTACTGATATATTGGTAAAATTAAATGTATATTACTAGGAAAATGTACCCCAATACTAATATATAACTGTATATTTAAAAAATAATAGTATTATAAATTTTATAGACCTTTTCTAATAACACGCAAATCAACAATGAAATTTGCGCACCGTAAATTACACGCTACAATTCAATATTTTTGTTTTATAATACAAAGAACTCGTATGAAAAAGGTAAAATAAAATGAGTGTAATCGCAACTGATTTAGAAGTTATTAATTGATATAGTTAGTAAAATAAAATTTCTCTAAAATGATGTTTTTATGATTGATTGAGTAATATTTAATTTTTTATGGTCCATCCGCTTATTCAGTTTTGCGATTACTTTAAAAAAATTGCTTCCTATTTACTCAATTTTAAATATTCAAAATAATACAAACATAGATTTGCTTAAGAAATAGACAAACAATGAAATAATTAATGGACAAGTGTGCAGCATTCTAGTAGGAAGACAGAATGTTACTTACGTTACATTTGGAATAAATACTCATATAATCGGTTTTAATTAAGCATTTTCCTTTAAAAAAATTTTTCTAACTAAAACTGTCTAATCCCCAAACAAAGATTGTAGGGTTAAAGATGGTTTTAGGGACCAACTTCTCCTACTTTTCAATTCCTACCATTAGTTCACACTCTCCTCCCTATATATATATATATATATATATATAAACTTAAGCAACAATGTAAAAAATTTTGCAGATAGCAATGAAATTGCAGAAAAGGAGGGGCTGGGGATCAGTAGAGGGAACACGTAAGTCAGTAGAAACGTCATGCGTTGCGAATATCAGGAACAAAAAGCGACGTGTGAGCGTACGCAAAACGCGTGATGTCGGCGAGCGCTGCCTCAACAGTAGAATGAAATGAAGGACGGAGACGCAATTCACCATATTCTCGAAGTGCCAGTGAGTCAGTTCGTGAAATATGGCTAGAAGAAATCACCGGACGACTTCACACGTGGAAGAATGATCGGAAAGCTGGAGGAGGGGCGTACTGTCACCAGTGAGCTGCAGAGTTCGGGAAACAACAAAAGGGCGTTTCGCGCGCTTGGAAAGCGTTCCAAACCACAGGTACAGCTGTTAGAAAGGTTGGTGGGGCCCCGAGGACGACAATTGCAGGGAATGACCGATATATCATCCTGCAGGCGAAAAAAATCGACAGAAGTCAGCAAGCGCCATTGTTCAGAAACCCTGTACGGGAACAGGTCGACAAGTTAGCGGTTTACTGTGGCCAGACGCCTTCACAAAGGGGCCTGTTCGCCCGCCGTCCTGAACGCTGCCTCCCGTTTAAAGATGGCCACTGAAGCCACCGTTTACAGTGGGCCAGAGAGCACAAAAAATGGGCAACTGATCAATGGAGTCGTGTCCTCTTTACGGATGAGAGTCGGTTCAGTACCAGAAGCGATTCTCAACGCTTTTGATTTGAGAGAGATCGGACCCGGTTTTATCCCAGTAAATCAAGGAAAGACATCATTACGGTGGTCCTGGGGTTCTTGTCTGGGGTTTGGGATTATGCTGAACGGCGGAACAGCTTCACACACAAAGGGAAAGGGG
>BMAV01014632.1:3968-20460 GCA_019973955.1 Trichonephila inaurata madagascariensis | reverse complement strand
TTTAGTGCATTCCAAAGCCTCAGAATAATTTTATGGGTAGCAGCGCACAGAAAAGATCGTACTTCGGAAAGACGTTTTTATACGTCCTGGGCAATTAACACTTCGGCTGAGCGAGACGTTTATATACAGGGGTGACATTTAAGAGGTTAAAGTCGTATCGTAGTTTTAGCATCGTAGTCGTCAATACATTGTTATTGTTTAAGGGGGGCGTGATGAAAATTATGATTGAATATTGGGTAGCAAATATTAAAACTTTGAGAAGCACTGCTGTGATAAGTTCCATGTAGAATGGCGCACCTCCGTACTATATTATTTCGATAATATGATTGTTGTTGACTATCTTTGATGAAGATAGAGTGAAAGGTCAAGGTTGTAAGATGGCACAGCTACACTGTACAGCCGATCTCACTTCAATGGACTTCAGTTTGTGAGGTTATTTAAAATCACTTATATACCAATTATCCTCTTCAACATTGGCTGAACTCAGATTCTATTTTTGCAATTCATTCTGATATGTTGCTTTCAGTTGTAACGGGCGTTATCAGCCGCCATAGTTCTGTCGGACAATGTTCTAGAGAGATCCTGTTAAACAACTGTTATTGTAAGAATAAGTGAATGGAGCGTAATGGTTTTCTGTATATTGTGTCTGGGGTCTTCAGGGCCCTCTACCGGTAAAATGTTTAATTTAAACTGTTTATTGCACAAAAAAGAAATTGATCTTCCTTCTGAGCCTTTTACTGCAAACTGCACTTCTTTATCAACATTTTCTTTTTTTATGTTTCATGTTTTTTATGTTTAGTCTTTTTAAATTTTAAACGCACTTATGGCTCACCTGGTATGTATGTATAAGTATAATGATTTAATAACATAGGATACAAAAATAACACATTGATAGTTAGAATGAACTCATGTGAAACCCTTTTAGAAAAATTAAAACTTTTTGAGTGAAAGCTACAAAGCTAATATCTAAAGTTTAAAGAAATAAATGATGTTAATTTTGAATATCATGAAAATTTGATTCGTTATTGTTTTTGTTTAACAGCATATTTTTGAATTACATCAATGACTGCCAAACCTGTGATCGCAAGTTCCCAGTTGCTGGAGTGAACATTTTCGGTAGATCGCATTAACACTCTTGTTGAACTTTGATAGATATTCATGCTCAAGGGTTTCTACTTGTGTCACAGAACATTTTGATTTTCAAGAAGACAATGCTGCAGTGAAGTTGGTTTCTGATGGATTTTCAAAATGATTCATCTGTCGGCCCGATCTCTTAGAGATAGCGTGCCCGCATCGTAATAACAAGGTTGCGGGCTCGATCCCGGCTGGAGATGATATATTTTCTGGATGCGAAATGTCAGGCACGCTTGTCATATGCTTATATGGCATGTAAAAGGCTCCTTGGGTATCAATTTCTTTCTTTTTTTCTTGTACTCTCGGCAAAATTAAATCACGGCAGTGTTATATATTATGAGGAATATTATATATTATTTTTCACTGAATAACTAAAAGTTCACTAAACAGCTCTAATGAGGCCCTATTTCTTATTTACCGACTCGAAACCATATTTGCAGTTCTCCAAACAAAAAGGTAAGAATCTTTACAATGAATAGAATACATTTGTATAATCCAACGGATTAAATTGAGCTTCTGTGAAATGCTTAGTACAATATGAATGATATGAATAATGAAGCTTATTAGAAGCATTTGTTTTCAAATCTGCACTTATTTTAAGCACTTTGTTTATGCCAGGATTCCTTTTCCAGTGTTTGAATTCGTTAAATATACAAGAATATTTAGGTATAATTTTGCCTTCATTTTCAATTAATTCTGAGAATCATGAAACCGAATGCAGAAAGAGAAGAATACTAGGAAATACTTCGGGTTCAGAAAGGGGTAAACACATATAATTATAAACATATTTTACTTTTATAAGTATTATAATACTCATCGTTATCCGCTCGCTTCGCTGAATAATTGATGATGTTGGATGATTCTATATACTGTTTTTGAGTGTTTGGTATTTGTTTCAACATTAAGCATTCGAATGTATCAAAATATATTCTTAAGACCCTCCCCTCTTGATTAAAAATGGCCAGGACTTGAATTTCTAAAACTGAAACCTATTTTTTTATGACCTCGCAACTCCTTCTGGGAGTCGATTTTCGCCGTACCAGTTCTTAGCGGATTCTCTATTTAGAAGAAACATGCTTGCAAAAATTAAATTAGCATGTCTAATAGTTACAAACATGTTTTTTTTAATTTTTTTTATAAAAATCTCCTATAACCCCCAATTTTCTTGGGAGTCGGTTTCTGCAAAACTCATTCTTTGCAGTTCTTCATTTAACAAAATAAACGTGATTGCCAAATTTCAAATCTTTAAATGTAATAGTTCAAAAACATGAATTCCTTTTATTTATAATGTCTCATAAATTCCTTTGGTGGTGGATTTTCTCAAAACCGATGTTTAGCGGATTTTTACTCAACAAAAAAAAAACATGTTTGCTAAATGTAGAGCCTGTGTGATTTATAGTTAAAAACAAACCCAGAACACTTTGTCTCTAGCTCACCGCAACATTCCTTGTGGGTCAATCTTCGTTAAAACCCATTCTTAGTGGATATCTACTCAATCAAAGAAATTTGCCTGACAAGTTTCAAGTCTGTTGGTCTCATAGTACAGGAGATCTCGTGAAAAGTGAATGAGAGACAACTTTCTTCTTTATTTGTATATATATATGAGTTGAATTAAATCTGAAACTCTTATAAAGATTTCCAGGAAGAAAATGTGGTAGTAAATTCTAATATTTGTGAAAAAAAGTGAGTTGTAAAGAAACAAATGAGTCACATTTTACGTAAATAATCTATCACATGTATTTTTTTTTAAATTTCTTAATATATATGCAAACTACAAAAAATATTTTAAAATAACACCATTCAGTAGAAATAAATAAATAATAAAAAAAAAATAGCCCATTTAATTTTCAGAAGCTTCCAAGAAATATTTTGTACAAAAAAACAAGGTTGTAAAAAATACGTTCTCCGCCAGTAGAAACGGAGAAATGCTAAAAAACCCGTTTCTACAGTAATTCCTTTGGTTTTTCAGATTTTATTCCAAATATATATGCCATGACATTATGTTTAGAAAGAGGAAATAAAAGTACTTCTACATCTGGATATATATATATATACACACAAATATATATATATCATATTCATATATTGAATATTTCAGTGCGGCTTTCAATGATTGTTGTTGAAATATAATAAAAATTTAGAGAAACTAGATGATTTTTTATAAGAATAGTTTCAAATCTATTCTTTTCTTGGAATTTTCCAGAGAAGTTTAATATTTTAAGTGTTTCTGGAGATTGCTTTGGTTTTTTTCGATGATGCCCATATCTTTGGCAATTCAGAGTACGAATACGATATTTAGTTGCGACATAGCCATCTGTCGATAGCTATGTCTTGGGGTTTCCGCGTAAGTTAGAGGTGTGGGATTATCTCGGAAGGATGAGACATTCTATAATTCTTAATATGACTTTTATTAAGAATTTAACTTAAATTAATTAGATATCGAACAAACTTATATTAAGTGAGAATAAACCAAAGTACGCAGTTTTAACTAACTCAGATCGCGCAATTAGATCACTTATCAATATGAATATATTAGATCCGCCTAATCTCGTTTCAATAATATACTAGCGTTCAGAATATATCCTCCCTACCTTGGTTGAATACTCAATGTCCAAGTTAATCCAAATCTTTCTCCTAGGGTAGTACAATGGTATGTACCTTGTATAGATTGGCGAGGTGGGCGTCTTGATTCTAAACCGTCGATCCAAACTTTATCATTTCCGAACTGAGCTTTCTCTAAATTGCCATTATTGCTCACTAAACTTTCTATCATTTTAAAGGTTATCTTATTTGCATCTATGCTTCGTTTTACTTCTTGGATTTGGGTTGGAAAAGTTTTGCCATTAATCGTGGCCGTCAAAGAACGTAGGGGTTATGTTAGAAGAAGAACGCGAGAAATATCACATAGTAAAGTATTGTTGCGTAGATCATGGCTCGTGGACAAACAGTTCTTCAAGAGCGATGCAATTTACCGTCGAAAACAATACTTAAAATACAGAATACAGCAGTAACATTCATACAATATGTTTCAATTAGGATTGATCTGGGACTCGTACATTGTGTAAAAATCGTTAGAAATTATCAGCTCCTTATAATTCTATAGGAAAAAAAAACCGTAGTACTAATTGAAAAAGATAGGACGGACAAAATTTCCATAAAAAAATAATATAATAAAAATATTTGATTTATTTGGTTAATTTAATTCCAGAGAATTGATTTATATAAAGGTTTTGATATCAAAAGTAAGCTAATCACACAGAGTAAAAAACAGTAATAAAATTGCTACACCAATTTCTATTTCAAAACCAATTATCGTTTTTTTTTTCTTTTTGAAATCGTAGTTTTAACACAGAAAATATACTGGTTATTTTCGAAAACACTTTACTTCTTACAAAGTAATATAAGTTTCTCTTTCATATTCATGATTCAATTATAACTTCAAACATTTATACTTTCATAAATTTAAAACGATGACTCTTTTTTTTCTTTTGCTTAACATGTATTTTCACAAAAAAATTAATTTATTACTTTCTTTCTTACATAAAAAAAGTTAATTTAAATTTGTTTTAGATTAAAACGAAACATTTTTTTCCTCTCATGTCACATGACAGTATTTTTTTTTCTTGTAAAACTCCTATATTTTATTATCACTCGCTTTACAATTAACTTAGAAAAACGGTTTAGAGTCATAAGCAATTTCTAATATGAATTCATTGAGATTTTTGAAAATATATTTGAAATACGTGTTTATTTTAACATACACATTATATATATTGCCATAAACATTAGCACGCAGAGTAAGAATTGTCAGAAGGGAAGTAAATTCTACATAAGTAAGAAGACGCTGACTGTCGAGCCGTAGAGCCTGTGTTCGAGTCCATTTAAAGGCATGGATGTTTGTAAATGTATAATGCCTTTGTGGCATGAGCCGCAAGTCCTCTCGTGAGGTTGATGTGAAGGGAAGAGACTTAGGAGGTCCCTAGACAACCAGGGTATTCTCCCTCAAAATCGGGAAGGAACAAAGCTAAATCGTACTGACACCTGCATGGTGCTCAAGGCTATGGCTACATCTAGCCCCTTACCATGATGAATTTCGTGGACCTGGATCTGATGCAATCGAGATCAGAAACAACAACAGCATACGTAATTGCAACATTAATGTAATTAAGTGGTTACAAAATCAAGGCAAAATGATCATTTATTGTAGAAAAATTATGGATGAATGGAAATTCTAGAACTCCGTTGGGTCACCCCTTGCATGAATGCATGATGTGGTAAGGTTGGGCATGGATACATTGAAGTCCCGTATGATGTCATGCCCAATCTCATTCCACGCTCTTCTAATTTGACCAAACTCATATGCTGTCAACTTACTGTCGTAAATGATCCCAGATAGGCTAGATAGGTGACAAATCTGGGGATCATGCAGGTCAGAGAATGGTAGAAATGCAGAGAAGCCTATACTGCAAACAGGTGCTGTGTAAACGATCATTGTCCTGTTGAAAAACGACTCCTGAAAGCACTGCCATGGGCAGCAAAACATATGACAAAATCGTCACGAACATACCTCTGGTCTGTCATGGTGCCGTGCGTCATTATTAGGGGTGATTGAGTGTAGTATGTGATTAAATCTCATAATATAACACCAATTGTGGGAGTGATGTGCCGCTGTACAACTGAAACGAAACCTAATACGAAAATTCGCTTTAAAATTAAAACTAATGGGTTGGCATCTACCCGATGTCGTGTGAACTCTATCTATTTAACAATTTACCAAAAATGAATATGAACGTAAACGACACATAAAAGCATTTAATTATCACGAGCACAAACACATGACATTACACGATCACGATCACAGTATAAAAACAAGTAAGTAAAAATGCGACAAGACAGAGCATTCAGCAGTGACGCAGCTCTGCTGCTCTTTAAATGGAGAAGGAAAGATGCCTTTTTGCACTCCTTTCGCAACAACAGCGAAGGCAGAATAAAGACGTTCACAAGGGGCTTAAACTCTCTTAAGCCCCTTGATAAGAGGTATAAGATTGCCGTGACTGTCCTAATTGAATCTGAATTCACCGCTGAAGATGACCCAATTTCAATCGTTTGCCGTTCAACCCCTTTGAACACGACACCAATCTAAGCAGCGGTGACGGTAATTGAGTGTCAGTGTCAGAATACGTAATGATCAGCTATACGATAGTAGCCGTCATTTAGCTAGGCACCCTGTGATGGTATGAAATGACACACATGCCTGTAGTGCAAGTGCCCGTAATGTATGGATGGCGCACAATGGTACAGTTGGTGCTTTGCATGTTTTTTTGTATTATGAGACGACTTTCTGAAATATTGGTATGCCGAGGACGTCCTGAGCATGGTCGCTGTGCAGCAGACCACTCCCTTGTCCACTGATCCCAATACCTCCTCTCATTGAAGGCAAAACACCATAAGTGGCAAACTAGTCACCGAGCTGACCATCCGGTTATCACAATCCCTATGCTTCTTTCCCTTGTGAACTCGGACAGCTGCACGTATTGTCTCCAAAGAAGGCTTAAGGGCACCTTACTGAAAACGCATTTCTCTTCAACAGATTAAGTACATGTACACAAGTTTTGCAATCCTCTTTTACAATACTAGGAGAACGAAGTTAAACGCCCTCTGGTGGTATACACAAAGCGTAATCAAGCTGAATTTCTAATCATTTACATATCTGACTACCACGTATCTTTATGCCAAATTTCGTAGCAATCCCACTTTTATTTCTTGGTGCGTAAATTTTTATGTCATTGAGTGTACAGTAGAGCCTTTTATCAGGCGGTCCTTTTTTACACATATTTATTTTTATGCAATTTTATTTTTGTGCGATGATTTTTCTGTGCCATCTTTGTTTATGCGGTATATGAATTTCTAGGCTTAGTCGCTACTGCAATGTTTTCTATCAATGTACCAGTGGCGTAACGGAGAATGTTAGGCCCACCTGCAAAGTCAGGCTTTGCCCTTAATATTTTATAAATTGTATAAATACGTCCTTGGCGTTTGTCAGTCCTTGGGCCCCTTAGAGTCCTTCGCCTCCTCACGAGGCGGGGGTTGCGAGGGTGTACGTTACACCACCGTATATATAATGCATATATATACACTTCAAGACACTCTGTTCATTTGTTATAAATAATCTCTCGACAATGTAAGCTTAGTTGCTTTCTCTCAACGCACCAACAGCCCTACGCTTGATTGAGGACGAAACTTTCAATGACAATGACTTCATCAACAATTTGATAGAATATGTGAAGACGGACAAAAAGAACTGAATTCTTTGAGAACGGATAAAGTATATGCAGAGATACAGCTTTACAACCAATTTGAAAAGCATTTTCTTAAAATAGAAACCAATTCCGAGAGGAGTATGAAATTTTTCAAAAAGAGCTTCGATCATGCATATATGGTTATCGTGGCACTTACAAGCAATTGACCAACCAACCTTCGTCGGTAAAACTTATCTATTACATTATGGTACCAAAAAATAAATAAATTGAAATTGTATCTTCAAGTGACAAAACCGATTTTGAACTTATTCATCACAGAAAGATTTGCGCTTTGGATGACGATGAGTAGCAGTGAATTATGTATGTGCATTTTGAAAACTTCTCCATGTGTACAATGGGAAACTAAATATTTTAAAAATGTTTCATGTGTATTTTAATTATTTATTTTATTATGGAAGTACTTTCTCTTTAATTTCGTAAATAATTGAAGTATTTTCTAAGTGCGACTGCTTTTATGTGGTCCCTCTCCACTGCATAAAAAGATTTTCTGCAGTATTTCGCCGACGTTGTTTGTTATATGTAAGAATTTCTGAAATTTTCACATATTTTTTTTTCGTTTTTGTGCTGCTTATTCTTATAGGGTCCATATCCACCGCACAAAAACAGGTTTTACTGTATTTTGATAAATTGAAAATAGGTAACATCTTATTTTTCCCAAGCAAACCTTGTTAAAAACTCTAATTTCAAACCATCTGTGAATCACACTTTCTCCCGTCAGAGGACGCTAGTTGAGTCAGATATAAACAAGAAATGTCGCGGATTCCTTAGATTGCTTCGTCTTTTGATTTGGGGATGCGCCCCAAAAAGGAACGTTCTATGTTTACCGCAATTTAAAACTTATGTCTTGTGTTCATTTGTAATATAACAATGTATATAAATTCTTAGCCAATAATTGTGATTAAAACTTAATTCAGAAAGAACAGTCTGATCCTTACACCATGTATTCTCTCTGTGCACAAAACATCAGAAAAGTTAGAACATTATTTATTTTGTTAAAACTTTCTGATAAATAAAGAACGATTTATATTACAAACCTTATGGTATAGTTCAAATAGGAGTAATTAATTGAAAAGTTGATATGTGATCATACTCAATTAATCGAAAACTTAGATTAAATTTACAGATGATTATAGATAATTTTTTTTTGAAAAAAATCCTATTTGGCCTATTAGTGTTAAAATTATAGATGAATATACATTTTGTTTGAATAAGTATTCACCCTATTAATATTATTGTTTTCTTAATGGTCAGTTGTATTTCTAATGTATGCAATATATCAGAAAATACTAACCTACGCAGCCTATCAGGAAATACTTAACCTGGAAATATATGTTTAGAAAACAATAGTTATATTACTTTACATGCGATTCAAATATTTTTCAGTCGCATAAAGGTATTTACATCTGAAAAAGTGATACACATGCTGAGATACAAAACACGAGTGACTAATTCTTTTATTTAGTAGTTTCGAGCGGTATTTATTAAACTTCTAGAGTATAACAGTGCCTATAAACTATCAGTAACAAGAAACATGAATGTATGATTCTAAAATAAAAGGGAACTATCAAAAGATATATTTGACTTTTCGATCTGTAGAGTAATTTCAAAATAGTTTATATCTGCTTTTCTATATAGTCTAGATGAGTTTCACACAGATAGAACATGATACATTGAAGTAATCTCTGAATAGTTTAGTAAAAATATCTCATTGGAAAGTTACATATATAAGTCTATATGTGTTTTTCAATAAATTTGGTTCAATACGTTCCCTTTTGTGTAATACGAATAATGTGTAGTAATAAAATAAGATGAGTGTTTTATATTGTCAATAATTTATCATAAAAGGTTCATGATGCGATGAGTTTGAATTCATTTGAAAGAGATCCAGTTTTTATACACTGGAGTAAGCAAGTGAAATTTATGAGTTTTACTTCATGTAGCATTTTGTTTACCTCAATAATGTTAAAAAAAGGCAATATTTAAAGAATGTTTTTTAAAAAAAATTGACTCGTCATATTATTACCACCTTTAGTGCATTTATAGTTTCTATGCATTATTTTAATCCGAAGGTATTTTGAAGTTTTGTGATTAGTTTTTTAAGAAAATTCATTTGAGGAGTAAAATGTGAGAAGTATTATTAAAATGAAAATTTGTTTACATTTCAACCGATAAATTTCTGGTTAATATTTTGGCAAAATCTTTCATTAAAATACCTATTTATTTCCTGATATTGTGTGTGCAACGCTTAGAAGCTGTAAGATAGTTAGTGTTTACAGGAATGTTCAGAGTTTGCGTTGAAATTTATACTTTTGAAAAAATTGTGGCTTAAATTGAGAATTCAGCATCAACTCCATCTATACAAGCACTGTATTACTTAGGGTAAGATAAAATACTTGTAGCTTAATGTAAACAAAACTTAATCTGCATTAGAAACAAAATAAGCATAATTTTTGCCTGCTATAAAAATTGAAATGTAGAATTTTTTTTTTTCGTTTCATTCACTTAAAGTGAGTCTCTTGAAAGATTTTGCAACAAAAATTAGAACGTTTTCATAGTACACGACACTATATACATGACTAGCGAAATTAAACTTACGCTACTCAGAGAGCCCTGGAGGCCGTTCTACTTGTCGGAAGAGAAAAATATTTGGTCAACAGCCATTTCAGATGATCCGCTCGAGGTTTCTGAAATAATAATAATAAAAAGTTGAAAAAATAGCCACTAGATGGCGCTTATGGCGACGAATACTGTTTTTCAAATCCAGCGCAGTTGTCAAATGCTCCAGGTAAACATTATCTTTCAAAACAGCCACATAACCAGAAGTCGCGACGCATGAGATTGGGTGATTGTGGTGCCCATAGCTGTTAGGAAAGATCGGTTGTTCACACGTACGTCTGTCAATGCCTGTCTTAACCTGGACTGAGCCCGAGTTGTGGGGTGGGGTTCCATCGTGCTTGAATATGGTTTCTTATAGGCAGACTCGTTGCTATAGAGTAGGAATTACTTAGGCATGTAACATCTCACGATTCTATTCCCTGTTAACAGAACAGGTGGCAGGTCCCTGAGGGGACTCTCGTTGAAAAAAAAAGGCCCGAGAATGAATGAAGCAGTGAACCTGCACCATACGGTCAATTTCGTATCATGCAAGGCTTTAACATGTACAACGCGGGGGTTTTCTGTCCCCCAGAATCAACAATTATGGCTATTCAATTGTGCAAGAAATTCTAGCGCGAATGTTTTGCAAGTGTCAAGGGCGTGAGTTTTTAATAGCTGAACCGCTTGAATCTTTTACTGGTAAAAACTCACAATTTTACACATGATATGTCGGACAGTGGAATAGGGCATATCAAGGGTACGTGAAATTGTCGGCACGCTGATAGTTTCGTGAAGCGATTCCCTACTTGCTTTCACAACCGCTATAGCAATATCGTCTACGACGCCAGTTTTGACGCATAGCTGTCATATCTTTTCGAATTTTGTACGGTTTGTAATAAATACCTTAACTGCTGGTTAAAAGTTACGCCCCAATGCCACCGTTTTCCACCTAGGCGAGCGTATGTGATGTATTGGAGGAATAAATAAGCAAATACTTTGAAATAGACAAATCCTTTGTAAACACTGTCAACCTATTTTTATTTCTTTTCAAAGCATTTGGAATAATTTCATGGATAGCAGTACACGTTAGCAGTATTCGTTATCCATTTTAGCCCCCAATTACACTTTCTGTCTTTACTTTTTTAATCGTTCAATATTTCAGATTCTGGAAAAATCTGTTACCATCCAATCTTAGTAGGATATTCTTTTGTACCGTTTATTTTATTTTCACCCCCCCCCCATATATATACGTGTGTGTGTGTGGTTTATTTGTAAAAAATGTGGTATAATTAAGAATATACATTGTTTGGGACAAGAATTGCTTAGATCAGAAGTAGCGTAGTATTTTAAGAGAAAAACTCAAAGAAATAAATATCAACACCACCCCACAAAAAAAAATCTTTCAAAGAATATGTATAAATTATATACGTATGCTTCCTACTATAGAAATTGTACCAAACTGACGGATAGGAGAGTAGAAATCTTATTTTAAAATTAACATGATTGAAACACAAGACTAAATATAAATACTAATTATTAATAAAAAATTTTTAAAAAAAGCATTTTCTAGTATGTTAAGGTAAAAAACATAAAATAAAATTTTAAGTTATGCACAACAAATAAACATTTATACTTAAACAAATTTGTTAACAGAAATTTTTTAAAACTTAAGTGGACGGGCAAATAGCAATACACATTTCAGTGCATAAAGATTCACTAAAATTGAATGTATGCAAATGCGTTTCTGTTTTTCTTTCTTTTGGATTTGAACATAATGCAATTATAAATAATGTAAGTAAAATTTAATAAATAAATTATAATTTTTTAGAATTAGCTTTTACAGAGAATTATTTTCTATCGCTTATTTTAAATCTTTCTCACTTTAATAAAATAATGGAAGTTGTTTGGCAAGGTTTTGCGAAATCAAATAATATTAAAAAAGTTTTAATTTAAAAACTTTTTATTTTGTTGTATTCCGGCAACAAAATCGATGTAATGCATAAAGATGTCACCCATAATAATAATAATGGGACTTATATTAACATATACAAAAAAAAAAATAATAATCAAAGCAATTAGTTAAACCATCTTAAAAAATCTTAAGAAAAAATCCATTTGTATATTATATTTTATTTATAAATCATTAGCAATATTCAGTAAAATCATTTGTTTCCTTTCAAAACACAATTTGCGTAACAACAGTATTTCATCATTAAATATATAAGCTTATTAAATAATATATAAGAATCCAATAAAAAAAATAGGAAAAGCAGGACCGAACTAAACCTTTTTCATAATTGGGTCATATTTCTCAAATTTCCCTTTTCAATGAACTAATAAAAATATAATTTGTTTGAATATCAAAAGATAAAATAATAAATTCCTCTTTCAAAAGATTAAAAGTACTTTTACTTCAAAAAGTTTTGAACATAATTCCTTAAAAAATGTTTTACCATGGTTTTGTCATTTTAAATATACTTTTACCTGTTGTAATTATTTCATCATTCATATATATATATATATATATGTGTGTGTGTGTGTGCAATAATTTTTCACTTGAAATATTTTATTTAATTTATAATGTAGTTGAGCTCTCCAAGACTTCGCGCATTATTATTAATTTTTAGTTTACCCGTTTAACGGGAAATATATTGATAACCACAACGTTATCTATTAAAAAACAGTCATTTTGCGCGTTTTTTTAAAGTGCAATATTGCATCATCCACGTATCCTGACGAATCACAGAATCGTATGATTTTAAAGGGTTCTAGTTGAGGAAATTATAAATCTGAGATATCCGCAGCGAACGAAAAAGTGAACACACACACACGTGAAGTTTGGATGTGAAGTAAAAGTAACAAAGAAAACTTTGATTATTACTTCAATTTTTGTCTAGTACATAAGTAAGATAAAAAAAAAAGTCATCGTAGAAAATTCTAAAAGAAATGGTTAGCAGATTAAAAGGAGTTACAAAATATAAGAACATATCTGAAATACTTATGTACTAAAAAACCTTTAGTTTTCTCCTTATTTCTATTTCAATTAAGTATTTAAATTTTTAAAATTTCTAACACATGTTTCTACTTGATTTTTTTATTTCTTGATAAAACGTAATTGAAGATGACATAAAATACTTAAAATTAACTTAAAACTTTTTATTTTCTCACGCCGGAATTGAAACAAACTAAAAAAAAAAATTATTTTTGTATTGACTTTTTAGATCTTTAATTGTATGTACGAATTCCACAGCGAGTGCAATTAAGCTAAAGCATGAAAAATAGGGATTAAGTTTTTAAATTTCTATTTCATTCTGAAAAAAAAGAATTTAATTGATTTTCATTATTGAATTCACTTAACATACTAACATTGCAAAACTCATATTTTCTTTTAACAGAATAAAAGTAAAATTTGTTAATTGGTAAAGTTTAAAATCATAAATTTTAGTTTGGATGATTTTCATACTATTTAAAATTTCGGTTATCAAGATTTATTTATAAGTTTTAAGAATGGTTTGATTTTTACTAATTATAAGATTGTTGTGAAAAACATTAAACACCTTCAATTTAAATATTTCAAAAGCAAAAATCACACGATTTGATCAGAAAAGAAATTATACACTAAGTATTTTGCAATTTACAGTTACATGAACAATCTTATGGATTTAAGGTATCCGACTACGTTCGGAACAGGGATTTTTCAAATTCGTACAAGCGAATATTTTTTTAATATTTAGTGTCACTTGAATTAGAATACACGTATGAAATTGTTTTAAGAATATTATTGAAATTAAAAACGATTTGAATACAGTGTTTAGGCAAAAAATGAAAGTAGAATTTTTTATTTTCCAAATATTCTTCTTTTATGGAAAATGCTTCTGTAGTGATAATATTTTGCCTATATATAGCTAAGGCCTATGTACAGAGACTGAACTAGAATTTTTGAAATATAGAATTTAGGAGTGGATCGATATTTTATTACATCACACACAGAGAGTGGAGAAATTTCAACAGAAAAATACTCATAAGTATTTCAATTGGTAGTAACCCTGAAAATAATGTGAATTTTTCAAAAGTCGCTCTTCAGGCCTTCCAGAGACGTCTCAGCTATATATAAGCAAAATATTATTATTGTAGAAGCATTTTTCATCAAAGGAGAATGTTTTGAAAAAAGGTAATACCAAATTCATTCTTTACTAAAATATTGCATTGAAATAATCTTTTTATTGTAATAATATTCTTAAAACAATTTTATACGTGTATTCTAATCTAAATGGCATGAAATATTATATATATATATATATATATATTCGTTTGTACGCTTTTGCAAAATCATGATTCCGAACGTAGTCGATGCCTTAAGGACATCACAAAAATTTATTGTTTAATTTGTTTTCAGTAGAATAAAACTGAATTATTTTTCTAAGGTTTATTTGATTAAACTTGTAAATATTCATAACACATTAGAAAAGAATACTTCGAACACAAAACATACTGTTACGTATATCGAGGTTGAAGAATTTTATACTATCAGTTTCAAAGATAAAAACAGTTCTACAGGACTGAAGAAAATTTATTGTGGAAAAACAATCCTTGAAATACAGGATATAGTAATAAAAATCACTTTACAAATCCCTGTAGGTTTTAGCACTATCTTTCAGCCCTCAGACACAACTATCAGTGTCTGAAAGCACACGTTAATTTTATTTTCAAGCAACTAACCACTAATGAACTCTTCAACAGTCAAAGTAATACTGACTCAGTTTCAGCGAGTTGCTGCTATTAATAGCCTGCGTTGCTATCTGTAACCCCTTCAGGACCAGTGGAAGGAGAAATGAGCGCTTCCCCAGGCCCATACGTTCGGAGAGGATACGCACGCACGGGACTGGTCGAATTTCCCTGCAAAGCCTAATTTTCTTTAAAAATTCATATAAAGTTTAAAATGCAATCAAATACGCTAAAACATACAATTTACTATCATTGATAACATTTGAACAAAGGAGTACAAAAATGTTTCGCTATTTTTAAAAACAAACAATTGTGAATTTAAAAAAAAATGTTTCGTTTTAATAAAAAAAAATTACATACACTTTCAAAAAAATTGACAAAAATCCCACAGATTTGCATACGGATATAGAAAATATTAGAAAACTAAACAAACTTATTCAAAATATAAACAGAAATCTATAGAGCAATAGATCACGAACCTCTAAATGTCCATGTCTCTCGAAAAATAAACATGTACAGTTGTTTATATTCATAAATATCTCGTATCTAATTTAAGAAAAACACGGGGCTGTATACACACATTGAAGTTCAAAGTTTAATGAAACATTATTAAAAAAAAAAGAGTTTTTAACTCCTTCTAGTGCTTGTAAAAGTTAATATAAAAACGTTCCTAACTCTGATCACACCGGTGTGATCATGGGCCTACGAGGAGGAAAAGCTGAATCACATATATGATACCGTGGGCCGTGGAGGGAGAAACGCGTGATCACATATATGTGATCATGATCCTGATCGGGTTAAGAACTTTCTTGTAAGATCCACTTACGTAATAAATTTTTTCAGCAATTTCCAGAAGAATCCATACGGTTTCTTACTCGTAAAAATGTTCACCAAAATTGATGCCAATTTGGCTCTGTAGCCAACATTTCGCCGAGTTTCCATTGAATCCTCATTATAATGTAAGGAACGACGTCTCTTGTGAATATTACAATTTTTATCATACAAAATACAATGCAAATTAATATTAACGCATTAAACATCCAGATGTAAATTATTTACAATATTGTTACGAATTTTGTGTAAATAGTGTAAATAATTTGTATATTTGAGTGTTTAATGCATTTATATTACTCTGTTATGTTTATTTCATGTTAAAATTGTACCATTCACAAGCAATGCCGCCCCTTACGTTATAATGGCGATCCAATGAGAACTTAGCGAAATCTTGGCGGTAGAGCCAAGTTGGCATCATTTTTGGCGACCAAGTTGGCGGCCAATTTGGCGACTTTGGCGACCAATTTGGCGTCGTTGGCGACCATTTTGGCGAGTTCGGAACCCTCGGGAATCTTCTAGAAAGTAGTAGATCTCTCCACTAGTGTCACGTTCAATGACACGAGCTGTTATATTTCTGGAAGTTTCTGTCGCGCCAATAAATGAGAGGCTCGCCGGGACGTCGAGGAGTCTGGATTAAACCAGCGAGTAGTGAGGATTGTTTTGACTAGCGATTAACTCGGCTGTGCTTGTGAATAATCTTTACTTACGTGTATTTTTAAACACTGTTATTGTGTTTGATTGCTGTTGAAGGTGTGAAGACCTTTGGATATTTACTCTGTGAATATCGCTGCTGAATCCTGTATTTAAAGGATTGGATTTTTGATAATAAATTCGCATCGCTCTTAAAGAATTGTTTATTTTCTTTGTGATTGTTTTGCATAAAA
>BMAV01014631.1:0-28606 GCA_019973955.1 Trichonephila inaurata madagascariensis | reverse complement strand
TTGCACCACCCACACTACCTTTCGCACCTTTTATCTGTCATCACGACGGGGAACCAGGGTTGTGATCGGTCTGTTTTCCTGCATCCAGCGATGCCGATATTCCCCGCGGACAGATTTCCCTTTTTTTTCTCCATCCGTTGACTGATTTCTCTGAAGGATTCCGCTACCCCTATGTACCCTATCCTTCCTTGGTGGAGTTGAAAAAACGGGTTAAAGACCATCGATGTCAAAAGCATACACACACAAAAAAAATGTCGTACTTCAAATTCCTCTAATTTCCTTTACTGGCGTTTGCGGTGGCGCACGGTGCCCGTGAGAGCGGTTCCTGCTAATAATTTGCGTATTTCTTCCCACCCGTTTCTTTCTGGGTGTTCTTTGGTGATTGGATGTACACATATTTATAATTCTTTTTATAACAATTCAAAAAAAATTTTTTAAAAAAAATTATAATATTTGAAAATATTTTAACCCCTTTTTATTCCAATTAAACAAGTTTATAATAATAAAATATTTATTTCTATATATGAAATTTTGTTTTTTATGAATCTTAAGATATAATAACAAAAAATAGTATTTTGAATCTCATTTAAATATTTATAAAAGAAAATTTATTATTTTCAAACCTTTTAGTTTACTTGAAAATGATTCGTTATGGTTACGTTAATGACAATATGAAAATAAGATTGCATTTTATTCTGTTTTTATTCAATAAGCCCTCTAACAAAAAAAGGATTGATTTAAAACCCATTTTTTAAAACAATAAAAATTTTTTTCTTTTTTTTTAAAATTTTAAACCTTTTTTATTCAAAAAATTCCCCTAAATCAATTGGAATATATGTCCGAAGATTCCCTTTTACCTAACGAAAGACCGTTGTTGTCGTCACTTTTATATTTCTGTCAATGGAATGTTCTAACATTATAAATAATTTCCCGGACATTATTAGCAAAAAAAAGGTGGTTCTAAACTACTGGGGAAACGCATCTTTCTTTAAAATACTTTGTGGCGATTTTAATTTGATTTCTAAAAAATGAAGGTTAAAAAATTTGTACAAAAAATCAGAGTTTCATTTAATTTTTTTTTCTGGGGACGACAGATATGGTACAACCTTTATGCGATGTTTCACGATTCATAAATCACGTATCTACCCCGTTCAGGCAAAATATTTTAAGTTCCAAAGCCTCTTGTCAAAGTGATTAATAATAAAAATATTAATGTAATTTATACTCAAGTAATTTTATTAAAAATTAAGAAAATTAAACCCTTTTTTAACAATATCCCAAGGGAAAAACTATGAA
Organism: Trichonephila inaurata madagascariensis; assembly: GCA_019973955.1. Classification (NCBI taxonomy): domain Eukaryota; kingdom Metazoa; phylum Arthropoda; class Arachnida; order Araneae; family Nephilidae; genus Trichonephila; species Trichonephila inaurata. Next base: position 27,310 of record BMAV01014631.1, on the reverse strand, counting down.
TTTTTAGTATAAATTGATGTATATTATTTTACATACATTTTTTTCCCCCGAATCATTATAAAAAATTGTAAATAGAAAAAAAAAATTACATGTATGTTTTGGGGGTTTTATATGAGATGCGTTTATTTACTCTGTTTTCTACTAAAATAATGAAAAGTCAACCGTATTTAAAGGGAGAAAAATCGGTCATACGTCTTTAGCCGACGCAAAATTTTTTTCTTTCTGCTTCTATTTTCCAGTCTGGTTTGAAAAAAGTTGTTTGTCATCAGACATGCGTGGAATGTAAAAAAACTGAGCAGACAAATTCATGGGGGTTTGGGAAATAGGGTAAACACAAATTTTAGGCATCATACACTCAACTGGTCCCGACTTTAGGGGCTTTTTAAAAATAAAAAAAATAGAAAAACTAAACGAGGGAATAAGATACGTGAAAAGTAAAATTTAGAGTCAAATTATTCTTTTTCAGCTTAAAAAAGTTCTCAAAAGATCATTTTTTACTTTTTTCCGGGTTTTTTCTTCTATTTTTTTGCTTTCGTCATTTTTTTTTTTTTGTTCGTTTTTCCCGTCATATTTTTTATTCTTCTTTTTTTAAAATTTTTTTATATTTGCTCGTTTTTTTCTTTATTCTCTGTGTCTTATGCGTCATTCATCATTTACTGTCGAAGATATTGCACTAACTGGACAAATTTTTCCTGGTTTCTTTTAATCTTTTTAACCTGTTATGTTTCCAAAAAAAAAAAGTTTAAACCAAGATGTTAATCGTACCAAGATTTTAAACCCGTACTGAAAAAAATTTTAAGATGCATATGCATCTATAATATTTTTCAATTTACGTCTTTTTTTGTAATGGACAAAAAAAAACCTTCTTTTTTTTTTTTTTTTTGTAAATTTACCAGTATACCATGGTCTAAATTGGCAATGGAATATTTTTATCTTCTCCCTTTTGAGTTTTTGAAGAAATTTTGAAATATTTGGGCCCCCTTTTTTGGTTTTTTTTCCCCTTTTTAAAATTTTTCTTTTAAGGTTTTTGTAAAATTAAAATCTCAAAGGAAAAACTCCTTTTTGGACCTTTGGCATATTTTCAGGAAAAACTTTTTTTCGGGACAGTTTTTTCTTTTAAAAAAATTTAAAAAATGTTTTATTTTTTTTTTAAAACCCCCCAAATTTTTCCCCCAAATTTTAAAATTTTAAAACAATACCAAAAAAACAAAAAAATTCAAAAAAAGAATTCCTATAAAAAAACCCATTTAAAATATAAAGGGTTTTTCCCAACGTTTTAAAAAAAATTCCCCAAAATTAAAAAAATTAAAATTTTAAAAATTCCCAAAGAAACCTCACTTAAGATGGGGAAACAATTTTTTTTGGGCCCCCTTCCCCTTTTAAATTAAACAAAAATACCCTTTTCTTTTTAAAAATTTTAAAAAAATTTTAAAGGGAAAAAAATTTAAACCATTTTAAAAATTTTAAAAAAATTAAAAATTTTTCTTTTAATTCCTTCCCACCAAAAGTTCAACTCCCCCTTTAAAATATTTTAAATAAAAAAAAAAATAAATTAAAAAAATATATATATATATATATCTTGTTAAATTTTTTTTATGGGAATACAATTTTTTTTATTCATCTCCCGAAGTTAAAAATTTTTTTTTAAACTTGATGATGTGGATGGCATTTGATATGGATAAAATTTTTTAAATTTTGATTTTTGATTAAATTTAATTTCCCAAAAAAAAAATTTTTCTTGTTGACCTAAATGGGAATTAATTTTAAATTTTTTTTATTACTTGTTAAAATTAATATCATGCATATGTTTCCCCCATGCTAATTAGGGTTTTATGTTTCCTTTTAAAAAAAGGAAATTAAAATTTTTAAAATTTAAATTTTTTGAACTATAATTTTAAGTCATTAAAAACGACGATGAAAGATATATTGTCCTTTCTAATGACTTTATTTTTTAAAACTCAACAATATCTAGAGTATAAATATAGCCTACTTACATTAACTTATGTTTCATCCCAAAAATACAAAAAACAAAAAACATAAACATTTTGCTTTTTTTTCTTTTTAAAAGAAGTAGGAATTTTTTTTCCGTGTACCTTTTAGGCCGGCTATAATTAAAATAAATTTTTTGGGAATTTTGGGAAAACCGTTTAACTTCGGGGTTTTAAATTTTAAAAATAATCAACTTTTATATGAAAATCGATTCTTAACTAATTAAACCAATTAAATTCAAATTGGGAAAATTTTTCAAAGAAAATTTTTTAGATTAATTTTTTTTTTGTAAAAATTTTTTTAAAAATTTTTTTTAAAAAAAAGGAAAAAAAAAAAAAATTTTAAAAATAATATTTTTTTTTTTTTTAATTTTAAAAAATTAAATTTAAAAATTTTAAAGGAAAAAAAATCATTAAAAAAAAAGAAAAGAAAAAAAAAATTTTTAAAAAATTTAATTACCTTTTAAAGTTTTTTTTTTTACTTAAAAATTTTTGGGAAATGGAAAAAAATTGTCTTTATAAAATTATAATAAAAATTTTTAAACATTTTTAATTTTGAAAAAAAAAAAAATTTTTGAGAAATTTTTAAATGTTTTAAGGGAACAAAGCCAATTTAAAAAGTTTTTAGAAATGTTGCTGTTTAAGAAAATATTTTCCATTTTGAAATACTTAAATTTGACTATCTTATTGTCTAAAAATGTAAGCTGTGTGTAAAAATAATAATGTTTTTCTATTTTCCATGTTAATGAAAATTCCGTGAATCCAAAAATACTGAACTACATTTAAGTTCTATAAAAATTTTTAAAAAAAATGTTATCTCAAAAGCTATTTACCAAAAATGATTTCTAAGAATCGCTAAGAAAAAGAAAACTACTTCCGTAATACATTTTGGGGTGTGTCTTCAAATGCCATTATCAAAATGAAAGATGTAAATTGGCACATACAGTCATCACACATTACTGAAATACATCAATTCCTGAAATAACATATGGTCGAAGGAATCCCTATGATGTTATGTAAAGTGCAGAAATGTTAGATAATTAAATGCTTTTAAATTTCTTAAAAGTTTTCTCACAAAAAAAATTAGTTTTGTAAATGGAAACAAGAAAATTGAAATCTCAATGATCCATAATTTATTCAAGAAAAGAAAATCAATGTAGTTTTCCTGTTACTGTTTTAGTCAAATCCTATTACGTCTTACTTTAAATAAAGTACTAATTATGTCAGAATGATGACAGGAAAATAGATTTGCACAATTAAAAGTTTGAATTTATTTAGACAATTCTATAGTATAGGAAAATGAGTAAAATCGGTACATTTTATGTAATGGTTAAATACTAAGCCAAAATTTAACTTTTTAAAAGGATAGTTTATTAAATATATATTTTCCTCTTTGTTAAAATTTAGTAGAAGGGAATATAAAGAAAATATATATTTTGATACTGATGGGATCCCCAAAAATCCTTGAAACTTTATTTTAAAAAAAATCAAGGCTTCGAACCGTAATCTTCGTGTTCCGGTTCAACTAAAAAAATATATTCCACCAAAAATAATGGTTTTCGGCTCTGTTCCAAATAAATAATTTTATTTTATATGTATTTTTATTTTTACTATAAACGTTTAATTCTCTATCCTTAAAATATTAAAAAAAGGGAACTTCATCAAGATTTAGAAGGCTTTTTCTTTATATTATATAAAATAGACACATATTTTTCTTAAAAAAAATCTAGTTCATTCAACTGAATTAAATGTGCCTTCTACAAGTAGTTTTATGCGAAACTGAAGCAGAAAAGTACTAATGAACATCACAACAGGAAATCGAGACACAATGGACATGTAATGTTGATATAGTTATATGGTTAACGTTAAATTTGAAAATATTGATCAGTTGGTTACAGTAACAAAATGACTAAGGATAATATCGAACCGAAGTAAGCCGATATTTATTTTAGTTCATTTCCGATTTTCGATCCGACCGAAATAATGGTTTTTCCGGTTTTCGGTTCAGTTTCGGTTTGAAGCCCTGAATCTTTTTTTTTTTGAGAATGAGTTGAAATACTATAAACATATTATCATAATAAGCATTCCAATAAATGTGATTCTATTTCAGCGTTTGTGGTTTATTGGATGATATTTCTAATTTGACACAGCCATACTTATGGGAAATGTGCCAAACAAAATTAAATTTATAAAATCAGTGAATTGACTATATTGGAACACAACTGGAGAATAGGTGTAGAAAGATCAATAAAAATATTTCTCAGAAATCTTTGTAATCCAATTTAGTTTAAATGCCCACATTTGTAATTACAATTGATCGACAAAGTATTGTTTTTAAAATTAATAATTTTATAAACTAATAAATAAATTCATAGTTCACATAAAACGATGTTTCGGAAATAAGCTTCCAAAGATGGAAATAATGAATCATAAGCAACTCAGATATAAATCGATTAATATCAAATAAACTTTTGTATTTTATATATTCAATATTTATACAGTCACAAGAAAAGAAATGTTCGAATTTTCAAATAAATAGATTTATCATTTACTTTTATGCATAACTGTAAATATATAGTTAGTATATTTGCATACATTTCTTCATATTTTAACGAAAATAAGGATTTTATTTCCTGGTACAAAAACGAAAACACTAAAAATAATACTCATAAAAAGAATTGAAAATATTTTACTTCGTGTGTAGTTTTAAGGAACAGATTTTATGCGTGAAATCTTTCACAATTTGAGATTTCCTTTTGAGGAATGCTTAAAGTTCATGTATATGTATAAATTAAATTTGGATGGTATGTTAGTCAAATGTATTTTGTTTAAAATTTAGATAGTTTCATGTGCTTAGTGGCGATCAGGGACACAGGCTTCCAATGTCTTTTACTATTCATGTCTAAGTAAACCACGAAATAATAATAACATTATACGATATTGAAGCTCATTATATATATATATATATATTTGTACGTTAGTATGTATGTGTATGAATATACACACACATACGATATCACCCCACCTTAGTTAGATTTGGTATTGCGTGGTGAAATTGGAATTCCCGAAATAGCTTAGGATATTGGTATTTCTGAGTGAATTTGTTTCAGTCAGTTATAGCAACTGTTTGATTCAAAAAGCAATTAGTACGTTTATTTGGGAAGTGGCAAGCTCATCGCGGAGGTAACATTATTATTATTACAGTATGAACACATATTTGCTGAGTCACAGTTGATTTATAATCGTTCAGGAATTTTTAAATCTGCATAAAGAGGGGAACAAATATTATTTTAATTTCATTGTGATAAATACAGCAATTTTTAGTTTTTACAATGTAAAAAAAAATCAATTCTCTGGGAGCTAAAATGTAAGTGCTCACACAATTAAATGTCCGTGAATTAACATTTATTATGAACAGTTTATTTTGTTTGTCCACTTCAACAATATGTACCATTCTAAGAAAGTAAAATCAATTCATACTGAAGAATTGGAGCTTTGGTGACATTGGCAATCAAAATTACCTGTTCCTGTAGCAATGTAATTGAAGAAATGGGAGAATAATTTTCTATCTATATTCTTAGAAAACAATTTAGTATTAAGTCAAAAAGTTATAAAAGTAAAAGAGGTTCTGCCTTGGTGCCAGTGGTGGCTGTGTGTCGGTCAGAAGGAGGCCAGGTCAATGCCTAAAACCAAACTGCTTACGGCGTAGACACACTGGACCTACACCTGGAGTCATGGTCTGAGGAAACATTTCCTATGACAGCAGAAGTACTCTCGGGGTTATGGTAAACACACTGACTGTAAATTTGTACGTCAGTCTGGTCTTTAACTATAGTACAGTCATTAATGAACAACATCCAAGGGGGAGTTTTCCAACAGGATAACGCTCGCCCTTACACAGCTGTTGTATCACAACGTGCTCTATAAATTAATGACTTGATATCTTGGTATTCGAAATCACCAGATCTGTCTCTAATTGAGCGCGTATGGGATATCATTGGAAAGCAACTCCAGCAACATGCACAATCAGCACTGATCACGCTTCCAAGTATTCACGCAACAATTACAACTAGGATGGAGCTCCATACCACAAAGTTGCATTCGGCAACTGTTTTACACAATGCATGCAAACTTGCAGGCTTGCATTCAGAATTTGAGAGGTTACCCCCAGCTATTAATGTAACAGTATTTCTCACAACTGAAATGCTTTTTCTTGAGCTTAAATTTATCTATAATCTTGAAAATTTATTTAATAAAACAAGTTAACTGGACAATTGCTTTGTCCGAATTTCATTACTCTACAACAATTTTCTCTTGGTGTTGGGATTTTTTTCCTTCAGTGTACTTTCGTAAATTAGCGTAAATCCTTTCCATTATTAATTGCTGAAATATTTCAGAGCAACGAATTTTAATGAAGAAACTAATGCTACCATTAGTGATAATGGCCATATCTCGGTGGATGCTCGGAAAGTGGCAGAGGCCCTGTCCCAGCACTACGCAAATGAAAGCAGGCTTGCTTTTAATAGTTCTGACAAACACTTGGCCACAGTCACCAGAGATCAAATAAAATCTTTTAGGGACCCGCAGGTAGATAACCCATTATTCAATGTTAACTTCACCTTTCCCGAACTAACTTATGCCCTTCAAAATCTGGACACCAACAAATCACCTGGTCTAGATAGTATCCCAGGACATTTCTTCTCCCATCTTGGAATTTTGGGTAGGAAAAGACTTTTATACCTATGTAACATGTCATGGAAAACTGGCAAACTACCAAGATAGTGGAAATCGACCATTGTTATTCCCATTCATAAACCCAACAAGAATGCCAGTCTTACGACAAGCTATCGTTCTATTTCTCTTACCTGTATCATTTGTATACTAATTGAAAACATGGTATTGCGGAGATTCACTCACCATTTACACACTAATAACTTAATGCCCTCTTAGCAATTTGCTTTTCGTAAGGGTCACTCTACTGTTGACCAAGTTTTATACTTCACCCAGTGTGTTAGAGGTTCTCAGAATCACAAACCAACGAGAAAAACTATGGCGAAATTTTTAGATATGTCAAGGCCGTTGATAGGGTATGGAAATATAAGTTGTTAAGCATGTGCTTTGGTGTTTTTGGCATTAAAGGTAAAGCTCTGTCCTAATCTCAAATTTCTAAATCACCTAAATTTTTTTGTCAATTATCATGCTAATTTTTCTGATTATTACGAAACTTATCAAGGAATTCTCTAGGGCTGTGTTTTGAATCCAACTCTTTTCTCATTATTTATTTACGGGGTTGAAAGATATGTTAACCATCTCAAATTGGACAGTTCACTAATGATGTCGTTTTATGGAGCACTGATGCAAATATTAGCAAAATGGAATCCCAGTGGAATAGGTCCCTAGTAAAGATCCAGGAGTTTGCCAACAACTACAAAATTACTTTCAATGCTTCAAAGTCTACAGTCAGCCTTTTCACGACTAATATGCATCTTTACTTTTATTATGCATCTACTCTCCTGTGTGTGAGCTTTTCCTAATGAGTGAGCGCTTGAAATACAGTAAATACCCTACTTTTCTTGGTTTCACTTTACACTCGGAAGTGAACTGCGGTAAAGATATTGAGAAAATAGCCGATAAAGCAAGAAAGAGACTTAAGATCGTAAAATATCTTTCTGGCAGTGACTGGGGTTCAGACGCCTCCACACTTAGAATAACTTATACAACCTTGGTTCACCCAGTCCTTGAATATGGGTATCAAATCTTTCAAGTAGCATCTTCTACTAACTTGAAAAAACTGGAGAGAGTGCAACTCAGTGCTGCGAGGATTATCACGGGCCTTAGATATAGTTGTACTACTGACATAGTTCTATACGAGGCAGACATCCACCCTCTTACTATGAGATTGGAAGTCAACTCATATAGGTATTTTAACAAAATTAAAATCTTTGTGTGTGGTTTCTTGAATAGAACTTCTTTAATTTTAAATTGGACAAGAGTAACCAATGTTTAAAGCGAGACAGCACACTTAATTACATGTAGAAACGTGGTTTTATTGATTTCAATGTGGACACATCTATACCTTTTAGGTGCATCACACCTATTGATTATTTTAATCATGTTGAATCCCGGGAGGAATAATTGACCAGTAATTCCAAGCACAGCAGCCATCCATAGTTACTTAGACACTCCGATGGCACTTGAAGTATTAAATGAAATACCTGATCAAGCCTTGATTATTTACACAGATTGTAGTCGTTTGGATATGGGTAGAGCACAGGGAGTGGTATATTTAGTAACACTCCTTGGAATGATGTTAAAATCAGCATCAGGAATTCTGACCACTGTTCCGTCATTAGATCAGAACTTATTGCTATCAGTGGTGCTCTCGATCATGCTCTCAACTCTAATAAGGATAGTATCTGGATCCTGACAGACAGTAGAAGCTCCATCCAATATTTGAAGATCTGGTAAAAAACTATGGACAGTACTGGTCTAGATATTTTATCCAAATTGGTTAGGCTTGGTCAGAGGAAACAAGTATGTCTCCAGTGGGTACCATCACATGTGTGTGCGCCTAGGAACGAAGCAGTTGATGAGCTGGCTGGTAGGGGTTGTGATTTTTCTAACCCCAGTTCCTCTGTCTTAAGGCATTCGGAAATTCATTCCCTCCACAGAACTAAAATGAATTTGACTCAGCAAAACCCTCCTGCTCACCACTGGTACGCAGCTAAATGCCCTGGCCTATCTCTATAGTGCAGGAGTTCCGGGGCTCATCAGAAGACCTTGGCGTGCTTGAGAAGAGCGGTCACCTGCGTGGTATGACCTTTTTGCAGTGGATAAAGTCTTTCTTTACCTGTCCCTGCTCTCTCCCTGCTTCTCCTGCTCATCTTCTGAACTGCCGGGGCATTTCCCTGCGACAGTTGTTTGAAGATCAAGACCTTGTGTGTGACACTATTATGCGGAAAGGTCAAATGGTGTAGGCTTTTCTGCTCCAAGGGGATTGGAAACAACAAGAACGAATTTCTCATAAACGTCTACGAAAAACATTGTATTATTGTATAAAGAATTGAATATTGTTTTTTGACAAATTGAGACAGAAAATGTACAAACTTAATTTAAGCTATGTCTGTTTACCAGATGTAATGAAACAATACTTGAAACAAACAGTAAAATTTTTTATAGTTTTCTCAATGGTATAAAATTAAAATTTCTTTTCAGTGCAAGATATAAAAAATAGAAACAGGAAAACGAAGTTAGCATAAATTCATTCTGACCGAAAAGCATAAAAACTATGCGAAATACTAACAATGATTATTTTATTTATATAATCTAGGGATTTTCGAAAGGAAATACATATTTTCAGATGAATAATGTAAACAACACAATGGGTTCATAAATATCACATTAATAATTTAACAAATAAATAAAAATGTACTAAATTATTCATAAGGGAATATTCCATTTGTATTTAAAATAAGAAAAGGGAAAAAGCACTGAAAAAATATAAAAGGTTAAATTTGACTTTACTTTTCTATACATTTGAATATTTATGTCGGATCATGTTTTTACCAAGTTTGAAAAACATCTTTATTTTCTGTATTAACATAAAATAAAAAAAAATTGTACTTACAAAAGTTAAATTAAAACTACAAATTTTATTTAACACTCTTTTTTTAAAACATGTGTGTTTACAGTTTTTAATATTACAATTTCTTTCGGTGTCGATTGGACACCAGAGCCTGTTAAATTTGTTCATCTTTCCCTATTTTTGCAAGGCTTTTGAAAATTTTCGTGACTTATAATAATTTTTTGCGGTGATTACACAGACAATTTGTGTGGATCTAGAGAGGTTAATTAGGAGATATTTTACAACTAAATATACCTAAAACGTGCACTGGTATCGTTTCGACACCAAGGCAATTTATCATTATAAATAGCTGTCGTTTAGCCAAAGATAGTTCGCAAAGTTGTGATACCATTAGTAAAACAAACTTCTGGAAATAATATCGCACTTTTATTTGACCTGGAATGCAGTGTCGATGGTATCACAGTGGAAATCAGTCAGTTATACTTTAACCTTTGTGTCTAAATGTTTCGTTACATAGCATTTGCTTATCTGCTATTATGTTCAAATTACGTAATTGCGAGAAATTTGGAAAATCAGGTAATTACTGAATTTAAAGGAATTGCAAAGTCTCTGAAACGCAAATAGTGTGGAATTAAAGAGTGTAATGGAAATGCAACTAAAAACATGTGTGTCTCTTGAATGAAAATGGCGAGCGGAAAATGTACAGGAAAAATTGAACATCACTGCATTCATTGCAAATGAGGTATGTGCAAAACATACATAAAATGATAAAAAATGATGAAATAACTAGCATTCTCACAAAAATTACGATTTTGCTTATTATAATAATGTTTATGAATACTATTGTTTCATTTCTCATTTTACAAGATTAAGTAATTTATTTTATTGCAGTTTTCTTATGATATAAACAGTCATTATTGATGATAATTACATGAAATATAATATATTAAATAGTCTTCAAACTAAACCTTACTGAGCAGTGGTTAAACAATTATGTAGTTATTACAATTGTTTTGCTTATTTAATATCATGGTGTTGAAAAGATACCGATGGACGTTTAAGGTTAATTGGAATCCTGGACATTATAGTGTTAAATATCGCCTGGTACGTAGCGAAACTCATCAAGTTAAAAAAGAATTTGTTCAAAGATTACGAATTAATCCCTCATATTTTAGACAGTTCCAGCTCTTTGATAACTGCTATCCAAATTTTTTAATTTTTATTTTGTAATAAATACAATTTTTTAAAATTTTCCTAGGGATACTTTCTAGCTTTATTTTTCGCTACTTGCAGATAATATTTGGTATACAAGATGAATATATTCTATTTTCTTAAAATTCATCTTACACATAATCCCTTTCGAATTAATCGAATGTGATAGTGAAAAATTTTTAAATTCCATATGCTATACTAAAAAATGTAAGATCATTTCAATTATTCAATAAGTATTGAACACTTTTTTTATAAATTAAAAAAAATATTTGTGTGTACTTATGTACGCACGTAAGAAGTTATACTTCTTTGGCGTAACAAGATTAAAATTTTTCTAAGAATCTTGAGCAGGTCAAGCTGGGTCAAGGACGAAAGAGGTCACGAATATTTGGAACGATATAACCTTAAAATTATCGGACACATAACCTTCGAATAATCGAATGTGAAGTGAAATAAATTTAAGCTAAAAAAAGTAAGATATTTCAAACAATAATATGACATGTTTTTGCAACTTATGTGGTGACTGTAGACGGAAGTTGATCCCTTTGGCCTAAATTTTAAAAAATGTCTTGACGGGGGAAAAATAGTTCTGAGGCAATTAAGATACAATCTTGTCCGGAAAGCCCCCGAGTTAATCACGAATTAAAAAAAATTAAGCAAAAACTCAAAACAATTAAACTCTTATTGAAGCGAGGGGATACCCGAGACTTCATGAATGCTTGGCGGTGTTTGTTGAGGACACCCCAAGAGGAATGGCATTCTAATATTAAATCCAAAAATTTATTGAAATGGGGCGGCAACTAGCTCGGGAAAGGAAAACAAAGTGAATCCTCGGAAGAACCACTGTACGTAAATGGACGTACACCCTGAAAAGAGTAAGGACCAAAGTTACTTTCCTCTGATGGTAGCAACTGACATCATCGAAAGATCGAACCCCATAGGAATAATATGGGTATATATATAATTTTAGTGATAATGCCCCCTAAGGCCCACTATCTATATACACACAAATTATAACAGATGAAAGAGCTCAACGAGAACCTATGTTCCGAGATTCATTAACAAAGCTCAAAATTCCTCGTGCTATGCGGGATTTAAAATTTTAAAACTTTTAGTAATTTAAAAATGTTAAATATGGATGAAGAAATAGGGCTATGTTCCTGAAAAAATATATCTAGGATGTTCATAGGGAGAAAAATTGAATCCAGCCGGTGCTGTCGACCAGGGTGGCATAGGATTCTAGTCATTACTGGAGAAGCTCTTTGGGGGCAGAACCGGAGGGGACCAATTTCACACAAAGCTCACGCTAATACGAAAATATGGAGGACCTCCAAAAATCAAAGTCCCAAGCTCAATTCTTAGAGTGGTGAAATTTTTCCAGTCCCCATAAGGTTAACATGGGAGCATGATATTTTAGTGATTAAGCCTCCCCATACCTACAGATTGGGAATGATGTAGATGACTGGATGGGTCTTAACGAGTGGAACAGTTGGTTCAAATCTCAAGTCCAAGACTCGAACAGGAGGCAAGATATTGCGAATTTAAATAAATTTAAAAGTTTTAAAAAAAAAGTTAAAAACTATGGAGAGAAATAGCCCTATGAGCATGAAATTATAATAACTAGAAGAGCAGATAAAGAGGGATCGAATGAGCCAGGTCCGAATGGACTGTCAGGCTCTGATGCCGAGATATTGGTCAAAAAGCTGTAGATAAGGGGGGATGCACCGGGGAGGGGATGCTTCCCAACAGATATGATTTATAACAATAATTACGATCCCCTAAATATCAGTCCCCCAGCACCAAAAAAGTGGCATGAAGGTATTCGAACACGTTGAAAATGACCAAATTCGGTCAAGACATATATCTTTTTTTTATTGTGTTGAATAGAGCTCTCTTTTGGCTTAAAAAACATACTTTTTTTGTTTCTACGTTACATAGAGGACAAGCTACAATCAATTTTATTAAGTTAGAAAATCTGGAAGTGGGTCTTTTTGATCTACCAGAAGTGGGCATTTAAATTGTTCAAAATCTATCATGGCGAGTCTGATAACTCAAAAGTTACAAATGTATTTTTATAAAACATTTTGAACCTGATATTTATGCTATTTTCTAGAGAATGTACTAAAGTATTTCATATTGTATGAATATTTTTTGAGTTAGGGCTTGCTATTTAAATAATGGTCTCAAAAAGAATCTGATTTTTCTGATAATGTTTACTCAATCAGCTCTAATATTCTCAAATTTTAATAAAACATTAAACTTTTAGTACATTCGTTGGATAAATGCATCTAGATTGTTTCGGTAATACTTTTACTAATATAAGTTTATTACTTTTTTTTTCTAATTGCTTTAAAGGTTTACCAAAATATTGCTAAAATTGAACTTATAATTGTGATTTTTGTGAAATTTAGGCAATTTATTTTAAATATTGTTGGTTAAATATTAGAATTTATTGGTATTGAGTCTTATATATATATAAAAAGCCTTTATAATGTTTAAATAGGTTATTTTGTCAAAAAGTACTACGAACGTGTTCGGATACCTTAGTATTGTCACAAACTGATAATCTGTGAGCGGCCGAACGGTTAGAGAACTGCTCTATCATGCAGAGGGCTCGGTTGATCCTCCCAGGTACTAGTTTAACTTTAATCATGACATTCGTTATTTATTATTCTCGGGTTCGAGCCTCCCAGATACTTGTTTGCTAACTTAATTATGACTTTCATTAATTATTATTATTATTGGACATTTTGCAAATTATGTAAATTGAATCTGTGTTAATCTTCCCCTGTGGTAGTCATTCTAGAACTCTCCACTAGGTGTGGATAAAAAGTACTGCAGCTGGATAAGTCTTCAGTTGTGGTGCTGCCCGTGTAAGGGTAACATCGCCTTATTCCTTTCTACGTGACAATATTAGACAATAGTGGCCGTGCATCGGTGCCGTGACGGTGTGCGCGCGCATCGTAAAAATTTACCCTCATCCGTTTTTCCAAACGCGCAATAAGAAGTATAACTTTAAAAAATTAAACTTACAACGAATGCTTTGGCGTCTAGAAATAAATGTGTAAAAATTTGCTTGTGGAAAAAGGACATGGAAATGTAGTTACCCCTTCGTGAGAAAAACTGCTTGAGAGAGAAAAAGATATGTATATCATAGCATCATATAGATCATAATTCATCACACATATTTTATATTATAGAGCATTTGATGCTGATGCATGATTATATATATAAAAATACAGAATCTATACTTCCAAAATGCAACAAATTGAAACTTCAGCGCTTTGTTTGCTTTAAAATTTCTAATGATAAATAATTTTGTAAACACATTTATTTGGTTTTTATAATTAAAAATCAGACTTCTATATCCCTTTTATTTTACCTACAGAAGCAATGGTTTCTTTGACTACTTTCTAAGGCTACTTTACAACGATATTTTATATGAGAATCTCACTTTTGCGAAAGAAGCGTGATATGTAATAATGGGTATTATCTTGTAAGTAGAAATTTTGTTTGAATTGGAGCGAAAAGGAATTGAAGGGAGACAGTTAAATAACAGGGCTTGGTAGAAGCGTTATAGAAGTCAGAGCAATTTTATTAGAGATGAAGAGCACTTATGTTTAAAAGAAACCTATTGTTTGAAAATCACAAGAAAATAATATTTATTAACACATTTTACTTACTTTCTTCATAAAATATATAGAAGTAAAACAAATAAATGAAATAAAATGTCAAGTTATTTCTTCATATTGTAATAAAATTGAAAATGAGACAAAAAAGTAAAATAAATAATACTCCAGTTATGGTAGAAAACTTCAAAGTTAAATACTTTAGTTTATGTGCGTGGAATAATGGAATGATTAAATTTCTTTTCAAAATAATACTCACCATATTAATTAAACTTCGAATAATTATTATTTTAAGAAAATTTATCTTAAAATAAATATCAGAAAAGTAAACTACACAATATAGAAATATCGTATGGAAAGAAAATACTTAGGGATTAATCGTTAGAGAAAAGAAAAAAAACAGCAATCCCAAAAAATTCTAATCAGGCTCACTAAAAGATAGCAAATAGATAAATTTTCATTAAGTACATTATTACTAGAAATTCTTAAGTTCTTAAGTCCTCAGTATAAATATCAATTATGCATGGAGGATTTTGAATTAACTGAATGAGATGACAAAAAATCTATTGTAATGAGCCACATGAGGAATTTTTTTACATATTATATGACTGCAAATGCTGGAAATCACTTATTATTATTTATTTCCAATGAGTAAGGCAACTTGGATAAATGAGATAACTAATCTCCAAGTCGAACAGAGTGCTCAGAGGATACTTGGAAATGTAATAAATGAGCAACGGAATTCTTTCAAGTACATGATAGAACTAGATATATTCCTTACAGCTACATACGAATGATTGAGAACCATATTCTTAAAATAAATCACACGTCTTTATCTTCACATATCAAAAGGACTATCAAAGAGATATAAATAATTTGCGAAACACTTTATAAAATTCTTTTGTGAGGGAATATAAGCAAAAATGATTTCTTAGGCATTTCTATATAATCCATTTCCTCGTAAAATTGAATATTTATAGCTTTCTGATTTAGAATTTGCTTGAGTTTTGGGATTACAAAACCCAATATCATCACCAATATAATTGCAAATTTTGTACACTTATAGCAAAACTTTTTTAAGGAACAACGTAAAAACTGTTGATTAAAAAGCATGCGAAATAATATCTCTTCTTACATATTAATCTCTCTCACATTTGTTTCTGTATAATGTTAATTAATTTTAATAATATAATATCTTAAAGTAATGCTAATTAACTTTATTTGAGTGAAAATAATTAACTTTATAGAAATAAATCTTCGTACCTCATGTTTTCATTTAATGCATTTATTAATTTTCTCTACCATTTTAAATCTTATGAAAACCCAGAAAGGACTTTCAATCAAATATTAAATCGATTGTGAGATAAATTTTGTAGTCTGGGAGACATGCATTCTTTGTTTCTAAAATAATACTCTTATCAAGTAAAAATATATTGACTCCTAAGTAAGTTATTTGGTTATAATTAAAACAGTAATTGCGAATATCTTCCGTTATAACAAACAAAATAGGATGATAAAATCGAATAATCATTTAGCATTAAAGACATTTTTTTCAAAACAGCTAGAAACCTGCCAGAAACGTTAGAATCATCAACACTTGTTGAAGCTAAGTTTTTTCTCTGATGTTCTATTATATGTTCAGCATCAGTTTAAATGGATTCATTAACATATGGAAAGAGTAATCGCGTCAGACTTAATTTCATAGCTCCGGTTTCATTAATGGCGGTAAACTAAGGAGCAAATCTATATTATGATAGTATGATCAGAGGCAGATATACTCAGGACATCTCACTTCATAGCGCTCACACACAGTGTACTTTCTACTACTCGTTAGAGTCTCCTAATAGAAATATTTGTAAGGATGTCGGCTAAATTTACTACTCACTTAAGGATTAAAATTATTTCATTGATAAGTCAAACTTGAGCAGTGTGTGGGGGGATAAATAATCCCCGACTGTCTTGTCCTAACATAGTGGTGGGACCTAACAAACGCTTCTCACAGTCGTAAATTACAATTTAGGCAATTATACTTAGTAAATGGGCTTCTGTGGTTTTATACCTGATAAAGCGATATACTCTTATAAGCTTTGACTATATTCTATGTACCATTGAATTAACTTCTTTTTATGAGTTTGCATTTAAAAAAAAATATACATTTTTGTTGATTCGTTACAAGACCGACAAACTGGTAAGGTGTGTAGGGAGTACCTGGGCGACTCAGAATTATGTAAAAATGGAGGATCGCAAATGCTGCTGTCACGAGTTCTGGTGCAAAGAAGCAGGAAAAAAAGAACAGAACTACCAACACATTTATGGGACAGACATTTTTTTATTGAAATGTTGTACTCAAGCACATGTTGTTGCTCGAAATTACATACAGAAGTCGTCTGGTAAGCCTGATAGAAACGCTAAATGGAATTCTTTACTTCCTGGAAGATTCCTGGCATGTCACGTATTCCCTAGGCCAGTGTTTCTCAAACTGTGAGGCAGAGGAGGGGGTAACCCGATATGGTGGGAGCTTAAACATGTCGAAAATAAAAGATTATTTTAAAAATATTGTTAATTTACTGAATGAAGTAAAACAAAATACATTCTGAGCTATGGAAAGTAACATAGTTCTTATGCTTAAGAAGTAACTTAAAATATTTATTACTTAAAAGTAAAGCACACAAAATTTAATAGACATATTGATAATTTATATGGTTTATAATTCCGGTCGTGTATTATAGCATTAGCTTAAAAGTAAATTATTATTGCTTTCAATACATTGTCATTATATGGTGGGGGCTCGATGGAAATTATGATTAAAACTTGGGTCGTTAATATTGAAAGTTTGAGAAGCACTGCTGTAAACACACACACACGCAGCAATATCGAACCACAAATATTCAAGCGTTTCCTTCAAATGAAGGGACAGGCATCTAGTTCAAAAAACTCTTTATGTAAACCAAGAATAAGTTAATGCTCTTTCGAACACCTGTTGTAGTACAACCTTTCAATAAAATGTTTTCTGTCTCATTGATGTATTGATGTTTCTGTTCTTTTTCTCGGCTTCTTTCCACCATAGCTCGCAAATACAGCATTTGTGACCCTGCATTCCTATGTGATTCTGAGTCGTCTATTTCCGCCTACACACCCTACCAGTTTGTCGGTCTCATAGTGAATCATCCTGTATAATTACAAAGCAATATAAATGTTTTATGTGCATTCTATATTTCATTAGTTTTCCAAAAAATTATACCCCTCAATTGAATACGTATCAAATAAATTTATATAAGGAGAAGGTTTGGTTAGATATCACGCAAGAAAACATCTGCCACCTCTGTTAACCGAGGTCATAGATAATATCTTACATAAATATCAGGAATTATCCTACGCCAAACTGGTTTAAAAATTAAAAGAAATCCCAGTTTTATCCGATTTTCGTCAAAAATATTGAACAACTTACATAATTTTAGTGCCTATTATGTAAGCATATACGAGCATGTGAAGTGTGTATTTAAAAGAAAATTCTTTCTAAATTTATGTGCATCTCGAAAACTGTCATTGGGGTTTTGCAACACTAAGCTAAGTTCAAAAATTAAAAATTAGAATGAGCAATTTTCAATATTTCATTGATGGATTGGGGTGAAGAATATTCGTAATAATAGAAAAATGCATTTTCATTTGCAGATTTCTATAATTCGATATAATGCTTAGGGTTGTGCACAATTAATGGATACAGTTTAATGAGACTGGATCTGCAGAGGAAAAACTATACGAGTTCCTGCATGACCCACAATAACCATTGAGCATTGATATTTGTTCATTAAAACGAAATATTGAAGGAATAAAACAGCTACGTACCTATCTCTGGAACTTTGAACTTCGTGGAGCGTTCCTAAACCTCATACTTTAAACTTTTACATTTTTGAAGGACTTTTTTTTTACGAGACAGTTTCTTGTTTGGCTTAGAATACTTCGTTGTGTCAACAATTCTCATATGCTCGAGGTACTGAAAATATTCTTCCACCAAACCCTGATTCCATTCCTAACTGCTAAAATGGAGGTAATAGACCAGCAAATTAAGAATTAAAAATTATTTTATTGTAATATAAATCCCTAAGCGGGGTGCTGGATCTAAAAAAAAGTCTCTTTCGGGATTATACTCCACAAGACATAGTTAAAACTTTCTTTACTGTTCTAAGTTTTCCTGTGAAGACATTTTCTTAGGAGATTTTGATCGCAAAGATCCATATAAGTCTTTTTAATAGAATTAATAACTTAATTTCGAAGATCCGTTGATTTTTCTTTCAACGTATCTCCAACAAATTCTGCTCTCTGGAAATCATGTAGAATATGTTATAAATACCATTGTCTGCCTTTTGTTTAACGACCATACGAAGATTTTCATTTGGCTGTACATTTCGTATTTTAATATTCCAGTGTAAAAGCTTTTAAAACTCTTTATGGATACAAAATCAATTCTCCATCATTTGATCGGAAATACTCTTTTGAATAATTTGACGATGTGAATAATTCTAATTGAAGAATTGAGTTGAAATATCTAAAAATAATTATAGGATGCTTAACATCTTTTTATACGAAGAATTTACCCGATCGTTCTCATTAAACTATACCAAAAGACTTTTATTTATTTATTTTTTTAAAAGACTAAGAGTAAGCCAAATGAAAGGAAACAAAAATCTTTATTAAAATAGAACGAAAAGTATAAGCAAATAAAAATTCAATTTATTCTGTTTTCGGACAAACTTCAGTTTAATTTATAATTACAAAAAATCGTTTATTTTCCTTTTTAAAAACGTTTTCTGTAAACTTTTCTGTTAGCATTCGACCAGAGTAAATTGTGCAGTAAATTAAAACTAATTACTCAAAGTTGTTTAAATTTATTCGAATACAAAAAGTCATTATGATATAAAAGTAACGTAATCAATCAAATACTGCAAATTACATGCCATATATTTTTAATTTTATTTCACGATTTATTTTTCTCCTTTCATCCACAATTTTTGTGAATATATATATACATACATATATATATATATATATATATAATTTTATATATATATATATATATATATATATATACATTAAAAATTAACCAATTGGAATTAGGTTTTTGTAATCAGTCACCATTAAATCTGATTTTAAAATTTCAGAATGAAGCAACTCAGGTTCTTAGAATTTTATTTATGTTCAATATTGAGCATAAATTGAGCATAATACTTTTTATAGCATTAATGATGTTAAAAAAAATAATATTACAAACCCCCTTAGTGAGAGAGAGGATATAAATGATTTAAAAGAACCCTCAAAATCATACAACCGCATTGTTGGATTTAATTATAAGTATTGAAATGAGTCGGTTATCTTTATTTTTTTATTTATTTTTTTTTGCGGTAATTCATTACGGATAAAAAAAAAACTTAGTGTAGTTTACGATAAAGTTGGTTATTTTCTGGGCAGCTCATCAAAACTTCATATGACTATAGATAAATATTATTATGTTTTATATTCAGAACATTTATAACCTTGTG
Organism: Trichonephila inaurata madagascariensis; assembly: GCA_019973955.1. NCBI lineage: Eukaryota > Metazoa > Arthropoda > Arachnida > Araneae > Nephilidae > Trichonephila > Trichonephila inaurata. The sequence goes on along the minus strand of BMAV01014631.1, from coordinate 7,359 downwards.
CACCACAAAATATCACATGGGGGCTTACATAGAAGTAAGCGTGAACACTAAGAAGAGATGGATTACAACACAAACATCCATGTCCTACCCGGGATTCACACCCAGACACTACGGCACCGCAGTCAGCATCACTAATCACTATACCGGATAGGTGACAGAGAAATATTATTGTATTGGTAAATGAGTCATTACTACCAAAGTTTAAAGAAATAATATGTCATGTACTTAAAGAGTTAAATTTACAAATATCTGAATTACGTCATATTTAAATATGTTGAATGATGAAATGCTATCTTTAACTTATTTGATGAAGTTTTAAATAAAAGTCAAATTAAAAATTTCAAGTGAAATAAAAAATAAACTGCCTTTTCTGGAGTGATCAGAGAACGGCTTGAGTCAAAAGGTTATTGATTACATTTAAAAAGTTATATTCCGAATCCCTATCGGAATAACAAATTTTTGAAACTGTTATTAGTTTTACGATTCTTGAGAATGGTTTATAGTTATTATATATGTCGATAGTTAATAGTTTATAGTTACTAATATTAAGACAGAGCGCTAGTTGATTTTTTCGCATATTCTGTTGGCGTTATTATATTTGTGCAAAAGTAGCTTGTGTAGTTATTTCCGTTGCTATTATGATTTTATTGAATAAAAATATTGAATAAAATAACTGAGTTATATTACTAATTCTTGAACATTAAAAGTCTTACACAAAACAATGTAATAATTTCACACAGCTCTCGGATAACTATTTATTTCAAAATGAAAATCATCAAAATAATAAAATGGTATATTCTTTTACAATTCAATAGCAAAAAGGATCCGTAATGATTTCAAGTCTCTTTCACATAAAATAAGGGCGAATTCGCCCCTTGAAAAACCCTATTCAAATCTGGAAAAAAGGTTCCCCCAGGTAATTCCACACCGAGCTGAGTGATTTTCGCTGGCTCAAAATTTCTCCGTGTCTTTTCACTTCCCCCTTTCCTGATTTTCCAAGCCGGGGCGCTGGATTTCCCGGGGTTCATTATGCTTTTCTATCACTCAAGGGACGTCCAAAGGGTCCCTTTAAAAACCCAAACCTCGTCCACCCCTCACCCTTCTTATATCCCACTATTTCTCGTCATCCTCCCTGATTTCTTTGTCGGCCCAATCCCTCTGGTTCTTTGCCCCTTCTGATCTCGGCTTTTGATCTTTACCCTTTTGCCACGCCAAATCGACTGTTTTCCGTTCACTATCCAAAAGGGGGAGGCTGGGGGACAGTTTTAGTTCTCAGACGCGCCGTCGTCACCAATTCGGAAAATGAAAACAAAAAAAAGGCCCTTTTGACAATCCGGTCAGCTGGGAAAAAAGGTTCGAAATCAAATTCAAATTCCTTCCGCAATTGGGGAAAACCTGGGAATTTTCCACGTCTGTCGTCAGGGGAAGGGGTCTGTTTGCAAATAGGGGAAAAAGATCGGCCGTCCAAACATAATAATACTTTAAAGTTTATTCATATTAGTTTTTTCATCCAAATTTCTATCAAGGGAGTATTTGGGATCCTACACATTAATTGAAACTGCATTTGAACTTCTTCACACAGTGTGGTTTGGAAATAAGAGATAGTGATTCCATACAATTTTCATTTATGTAAAACTTCCAGGGCTTTGGAACATAAATACAGGGCCCATCATGTTATTTTGAATTTTTTAACAAAAATTTTTGATAAGTTTGTACTGGCTACACATTTGGTTTCCTGCCTAGCATTATTAGCGTATTTACTTGTCAGAATTTTTTTTGACATGTATAGTAGTATAGTTTATAAGAAACAAAATTTTTTAAAAGTTCACTAATGCGGTTTAAAACCAGGTTTCCCGCACTACTTTGAAAAGGGGTTTTTGCAAGAAAAAAAAAATAATACTTATGCCCAAAAAAGGGAAAATTTTTTTCCTAATTCGATCCCTTTATTTGGGACTACTTTGAAAAAGGTATAAAAGTGTGCATGCAAAAAAGTTACAGAGTAGTTATTTTAAAAAATGATACTGCAGATTTTTTTTTTAAAAGTTTGGCGGAAAACAGTTTTTTATTTTTTTAATTAAAAGGGGTTGAACAGATTTAAGCACTAGACATTACGTTCTAGAGTTGGTTAACGAGTGATAAATTCAAGAAAACTTCCTATGCTGTTACGAATTACTTAAGACAAGTGGTGGAAGAGATATATTTAATGTGTTACCAGCATATCCAGGAAAAATGTTTGAGGGTGGAATTGTATTGGCATTTGTATAGATAATATTGTTCTATAGTTGGCTAATAAAAAGCTTTGTTACTTGTATAAAAGAGAAAAAGTCAAATTTTTTTTCCCACACTGCTAACATGTAAAGGGTTTTTATCAAAAAATCTCTTGTAATAGTCTAGAAAAGGTATCTGATGATATTACTTTAATGGTTAATTTCAATTAAAGAAAGCCACTCTACTCCAAAATTTTCGAAACTATCAGTGAAAACAAGGATAAAGAGCACACAAAAATGAAATTATACACTGAAATTCAGTAATTCAGGTACAATTTTTTTGGCTTTTGTAATAAGAGATGAGATAATGGATATTCTCAACGAATTGACAATACTCATCTGAATGGTTTGAAAAGAAAAATGCAGATTCAGCATTTTTCATCACTTGAATCAAATGAAAACGTTAACACAAGATTTATTAGAAAATATACTAACTTCACTTCATAAGATTCTTGAATTTAAAGGAAAATACAACTAACGGAAAGATTATTGTAAAATAATGTATGATAAGTTTGAGTTACTGATGGGACTGAAAAAGAAGATGGATACCAAAAAATCTCAAGTTTTATAGAATCCTTCCTAAATGAGCTGTCAAAGAAAATTATAATTATTTCCCCTCCCATCCCTGTCAAAATAACTGTACGATTAGGAGAGGAATATGTTTTGTTTCCAATACTGATAATTAATAACAAATATGTGAAAAATAAAGCTATAGACGCTGAGTTTTCTAGCACTTGAACATTAGTCAGTAAAGCTCTTGGCCAAAATAAAAAGATGGAAAACATTACCTAATGTAATATATCTAGATATTCAATTATTTACGAGCCACTTATTGAGGTGGAAAAATGAGTGAAATGATGAGTTAGAACTTCATATTTGCATGAGTTCTCTGTTCTTGAATTTTATTTCATTCAATAAAGAAAAGTGAAAAGCCTTTTTAACACTAAAATCAGTGAGTGAGTGAATATTAACGTCACACTGTCCAGCTACTCGAGGATACACTAAAATCAGAATTATGTCATAAGTGCAGATTACCAACAAAATATAGTTTTCGATAGATTAGTATGGTCACGGTCATTGTTGGTCATGGTCGCGAACTCGTGGCTGGCGTTATCGTGGGTTTAAAATATAAATACAATGAAGATCTGAAATGTAGAGGGCTGTGCATGTTTAACCTGTAGCAGCTCAATGTCTCCCCGTTGGTTTGGTGTGGGTAGTTTAGACAAAAGGCTTATTGAGGTGCCATGTATCTTCAAGCATTTGACCGTGGTTCAAAATTAAGAGGTTTGTAGCTCTCGTGTTGCCTCACATGGCAATGTAAATAAAAGTGAAACCACTGAATTAGTATACAACATTTGAAAAGATAAAGGCATGAGAAACCAACACCATCAAGCATAAACAACATGTAGTATGTCCTAGTTCTCCTTAATTGGCAAACATAGAATGCTTTGTTTTTAAAAAAAAAGTTTCTCTAGGCCACAAAAGATGGGAATTCTGAAGAGGTAACGTTTTCTGCTGTAGTCTAAATCTTTGTTCTGTATTTGAATAAGTACACGAGGTTATTTTCAACGAATTAATTTTGTTTCATTCATAATAATTTTTCCTTTTAAAATATATATAAATATATTCCTACTGTGCTCTGACAACACTTCATCAATAAAATTCCTTTGAAATCCCATCTTAAAATCACTGCTATATTTTTATATGATATATCAACTAGCACAGCCATTCAATTATTATAAATAAAATTTTATTCTGGGGATATAAATTGTGAAAAGAGGTACAGGTAAAATAATATCATTACATGTGAGAAGAATGACTGAATTAACTTATGCGCTTTGGCTAAAAATTTAAAAAATGAAAGAAATCGTCCTTGTTTAAGTTTTTTAAAGAATGTGGGTTCAAATGTGTGTCAGAGAAAATAGCAGTAGTATCTTGAATATTTCTTATTGATTTATTAGGTGTTTATACCTCCCTAGGGATTCCTGAGAGTATCTGAAATATGTCATGAAATTCAACCACTTTCCCAGAATACCCAGTAATTCGAAATGCATTTCAAAAATTCACTTACTCCGAATGTCATTTAAAGTGTGCTATTTTATGTTAAAGTCTGGCGGCTTACTGTGTTAATACAATTTCAAACTCATGTGAATGTCAGTTTGCTCCTAGAGGGACATTTCAAGACTTCCGCAAATGTCCGTTGATTAGGTTCAATCTATTAGCAGGAATGCAAAACACCAACATGTTTTTGTCGATATATCAACACGTTTACATTTCACAATCAACCTTTGTGGGCTAGTGGCTGTGACTTCTAGTGCAACCAATTCTTGCGCAGTCTAAGGTTGCGTTTTCTGTCCCGGTGGAAGTTGATAGATTTTCTGGATACAAAAAAATCATAGGCACGCATGTCATTTAATTGTGTGACATGTGAAAGATCCCTTGAGTATAAATTGCTTCCTATACACACTGCAGTACCAAATCACGTATGTAGTCCTGTATTTTGACAAGAGTTTGATTGAATAAAACTAAATGTCACAAATTGGTGTACCAGTGCTACCAAGAAAATGGCTTCCACACTTATGGACATGATGTACCTGCAAATGGCTTAGATACCAAAATGCAGCACAGTTGAAACAAACAAACAATAATAAATCTCTAAATATATAATCTGCTTAAAAATAATCTTTACCAAGTGATATAACATAGCATGCCCTTCTCTCAATCACCCGATGCAGTTTTAAAGGCAACGAGTCCAGTTTATTTCATACAAGTTTTATTTACCATGTTCTGAGAACACACAATTCTATATCTTATTGTTAATGTTGAGTATTTGATAGGTAAAAATCTTGAAACTGAATCTATAATTCCTTAATCAAAATAGATCTCAGAAGTGAATTTAAAGCACATTAGAATGTCCGAATGGTGTATTGAGTTATCACAAGCGGCATATGTATTCTGAAAAGGACTGCTACCAAAGTCCCTCTAGTGCCAAAAAAAAAAAAGATAAGGTCCATATCTTGGTTAAACTCTTTTAATAAATTAAAAAATTAAAAATAATGATTACTTTAAATACACAAATCTACTATACTGTTTGAATTAATTGGAACAAACATGTTTTTCTTGTTTGAGTTTGTATGTGATAACTAATGCCTTAAGGTAGTGTGACAAATCAACTTTGACTATAATTATTCATTTTAACGTATCAGGAGCTCAATTGTGAACCTTTCAGGGGCAGCTGGTAATTTCAATTTTGCGTTCTGTATAAGACGGGTTACTTGTTCAAAAATGAATATTACTCCGAGGAACCGCGTTCTAAAATAAATCGCTCTTCTGTGACTGTGAGAGTTGTTGGTTGTTGGTGTGATCAAATTATGTGTTTTAAGAACATTTCAAAATTCTGAATCATCGTCTCCAAAATCAAAAGAAAACTGTGGGCGTAAATGGAAAACTACTGCAATAATTGATAAAATTTTATAAGAAGTAAAAGTAAGAATAAATCCAGTAGTTACGCTACAAAGCCTTGGAAAGGATTTATTGGATAATGATTAGATTAGAGGTGATTTTGAGTGATGAAACATTTGTTTGTGGAGAGATAAAAATCTTGTGTAGTTAAACGCGGTGAAGTTGAAACATTCTTACCAGATCATATCCAACAGATTGTAAAACACCCTTCTAAACAGATGTTTGAGGTTTTTCGCAACAAAAATGGCCCTGGAAGCTTAGTTCCTCTTAAATACGTGATAAATTTGTGTCAAATATATAGAAATATTATGTAGTAGGATTGTTACATTCATGGAAACATTTGATGGAACATTTTAATATGACTTGGCCCCTTGTCACAATTCGAAATTGGTCCATACTTTTATGCGGAAAATAAAATAAAAGGGCTCGATTTGGTTGAAAATTCCCCAGACTTAAATCCTGTTCAAAATTTATGACATATTCTCAAGAATGGTTTCGCTGAGATGAATCGCACAACAGAGCAAATGATAAAAAGGTCTATACTAGTGTGTTTCCAAGATGATGAAATCCAGAACATGTGTGCTACTCAAGTGGAGTCAATGTAGTGAGTTGTAAAGGCATTTCTGCTTAAGGAAGGTATACTTCGTATTAATATACAGATTTTTCAGTCTATTTAAGGTATGTAATAATAAAAAGATAAGTTTTTAGAAAAATGTTTTCCCATTTGTCTCAATTTACTCGAACAGTATAGTGTAATTTTCATTTACTATCTTCCTTTTCTTGGCATTGTTTGCGCCCATTGTTTGCGCAGCCAGGTTTCTTTTTTTATCCTTAATTTTAGTTTTATAATTTATCCAATACAACAATTCCTAAGTAATCGAGTACTTACGTTAAAAGGAAGCAAAAACGTAATGCTACGCCACAAAACATCGTTGCGTTTGTACGAAGTGTCGTTAGAGAACCCCTAGCCATTTATTTATCCGGGAGGATCAAACTCATCCACCATAGGGCTTAGAGCTATAAAATGGCTCACCAAGATAAACAAGAAATGATACGAAAAATATTCATTAGCAAGAAAATGCACTGCAATATTATTATAATCATTTAAAAAGAAAACACACCCAAAAAAGGAGAGAAGGGGGAGGACAAAATTACACCATTGAATTGCAGATACGAGAAGATTGCGAAATATTTATAAAAAGGAAACTATATTGTTATAAATCATATTGTTATTAAAAAGAAACGGTAACTAGAAAATTGCCTAGTTGGTAAGAATAAAGTTGGTAATTTGTTCAGGAACTAACCAGTTTTTTAGAAAAATGAAAAAAAAAAAATAGCATAAACTTTTTAATAGGCATATCTCAATACTGAACAAACAACGAAAAGAATTTAGGACAAGTTTAGCTGAAATTGATGTACCTCAGATTTGATCAGATTAAAATGCTCTAAGAAATTAATTCAGTAAAACGAAAACTTTACCATATGGAGGGGACTATAAAATGTAGAAAACGAAAAATATTGAAAAAATTATATTCTGAAATCGATCCGATAATCATAAGGAAATATGAAATAATTATAAGTTGTTTTTTTAAATAATTATACTTAATTAAAAAACAACTGATGATTTTTT
>BMAV01014630.1:28508-39663 GCA_019973955.1 Trichonephila inaurata madagascariensis | reverse complement strand
TAAATTGACCGTATTAAATTCTAGTAAACACTTGTTTATCTGAAAAGTTTTAAAGTTAATATGAGTATCAAGTTTTGCCTTCACTTGAACTTATAGCTCATGCAAGAATAGCCCGGGAATCTTATACACATTTGACCTAGAAGTTCTGAAAATACACATTACGGTACATTTATATACGACCAATATCGAAAAGATTTCTGAAATAGTTTTTACCAACCTATTGCGCAACATTTTTACGTCTTATGCTGCGCGAAAAAACCCGGAAGACTCAATAATTGTACATCTGCCACCTAAAGTCCAAAAGCAATTGAGAGGTATAGTTATAGCACTGGGCTTGGAGATAAAACTATGGTTCCAAAGCCATAGATTTATGGGTCGAGATAACAATTACAATTTAAGAAACAATCTAATTTGGTTTTCATTTGGGGTGATAGATCGACTTGAAACTGCTCGAAATTTTATTCACGATGAGGGCTGGGATATCAAAAAACGTTTACGTTTGGCATGCAAATACTGCTTCAAAGACGATGTGCAAATGTTATGGAGAAACATGTCACCATATTACCGGTTTCATATAATGATAAATCTTCCATTTACCTATAATTTAATGTCATGGCTCGACACATTACATAGAAATATTCCCCAAAATTGGGAAGAAATTTTGCCTGATGAAAGATCCGGTTTATTCCTTGGAAATTTCGTGGGAATACGTAGTTATTTTCCGAAACTTCGAGATACAGAACTGAGGAAGCAGTGCATCCGTTTCGCTTTAGAAGGAGGAGTAGTACACCAATATGATTTGTATTCGTGCATCTCTCTATTAAATTCTGATGAATTGAACTCCATACGTACTCGTTTGCAAACGCATGAATTCTTTAATTATTTTAAATGTTTCTTGCAATGGCCATTTCAAATTATTTTTTTAGATATAGCAAATTATTTCCAGAAGAATATTAGTGAAGATATATTTCATAAGGTTGTAACTTTTATATTGACTAGGAAAATAGGATGGAGATGCCAAGACCATATATATGTAGAAATTTTTGAGCCCTTTTGGAATTTATTCCCTATTAAGTATAAGGACCGTATTAAGAAAAAGGTGGAACTTTACGCTCTTGCAACATATGTTTTAGAAAGCTCGAAAGATTATGATGTCCAAAAATATCGGAAATTGTTAAACTCGTACTCTTACAATTCGACTCTAGAATGAATAAATTCGGATGTGTGTGTGTGTGTGTACCTTTTGTACTGTTAACAGTGATTTAATTAGCGACGTTGAATGTTTAGATTCAGATTAATAAATATTTTTTTTTATGTTTCTTGCTTTTGATTTATTTTTTTAGTATTCAACAATTTACTAATCGGTTTGTCTAAGAATTTCGCTTATGTTTACTGATTGTTACGAAGCTTCTGGATTGAAAATTTCTTTAGACAATGCTTAATGTAACTTAGAATAATTAGAGAACTATTTTTTATTTCCTACACATGTATCAGCTTTACATGTAAGCAGAGCATGGAAAAAAATGGAAGCGTAAAATCAAAACAGTATCTAACATTTAATTTTTTAGATCTCGGTTAAATTTTTCTATGTTATTGTTTTATTTAAGACAATGGAATTACTGAGTAGCTTATACATGACATTACAATTTTAATCGCAACTGCATTTGTTATTAAAGAAATTCACAAATTATAAAATAGAAAAATAAATTTTATGGGCCTTCTGTGTCTATCGAAAAGAATATTTAGATTTCACAGATACGTTGCAAGAATATTTCTGTATATTGAATGTGCGGAAGGAGATGTATGAAATGAGATTAGCTGCACAATTTTGTGGAGCGAAGAGGGGCCGAGGTAGCTCAGTGGTCTTGGAATCGTGCCTGGCGTGTCATGAGTACGATCATAAATCCACTGAAAACCCGCAGTGTAAGGGTGGCCGATTCACGTTAATACGTTCAGAGCTAAATGTGTGGATTTTTAATTTCATATAAAATCATTACTATAATAACATACGCCAAAATTTAGAGTTTATATTAATTCCTAATTTCATATGTTTAATTTTCCCACTCGATTATAGACTCGGAACCGAGAAAGTGAAGTTATTCTTGGGCCCTGAAGGAAACATGCGTGATATTTTATTACTTTGGTCTTGAATGGGTTAAATTTGTCGAATGTCAGGTGTCTTCCAGTTGGTGTCGTGTAGAGATTGCAATATCGGACCAAAAGTTCAAAACAGGAATTCGTTACTTTTTGGATCTTAATATCGGTTTTAATAACGGTAGTACAAATTTTAGAAAAAGAAAGTAACAGGTATTTTTTTCTTTGTTTCATTTGCCAGTTTTGTTAAGGAGTGTAAATATATATATATATATATATATATAAAGAGGAATTTCTAACTTATAAATTATAACAGTTTATAAAGAATCGAAAATAAGTAAAGGATCATTTTATTTTAATCACAAAAGTATAAATATCACTATTCAGTCAGTGGTGCAATTACAAATTTTCTAAATGTGATCTTAAAAAAAAATACACACATTGTATTAAATCAGTGATTCTCCAACTTTTACTACTGGTGACCCAATTTACAATTATAATTTTTATGGTGCTGCCCCCTCTAAAAAATTAATCAGTGCAATAAAAATGCACTTTAACGCTAAAGTTACAATACGATCAAAATTATAAACCGTACAAATTAACAAGATAAGTTATAAATTTTGTATATGTTACTTTTAAGTAATACATATTTTTATTTTTTTACTTTTTAGTTCGCTTCTCTCTATAAAAACGTGTTTTTCAGTTTGTTTTTAAACTATAATTTATTTTATAATTATTTTTACTATACACGAGAAAAATCACAATTCCAGTGAATAAATTAATTAAGAGAAAATAAAGTTACCTACTTTCAAGGACTTTTCAATTTTTCTTAGAAAATTTGAGAAAAAATTTAATAAAACTAAAGGATAGCATTTAAAAATTTCAATTTAACTCAAACTGTTTAATTCTATCGCTTTTCACATATTTACTTTTGCTATCTTGATTAATATGCATTACTTCACCAGGTTTTTCAATTGCTTTTTCAGTTTCAACTTCCTTTAATAGAGATCACAGATGCCCATGTTTTTTATATATATTTTGCTCATTTACATTTATAAACTATAATAAGTCGTACAACAAAGCAATCAAAACCACAAAATTGTTCATGGGGGGAAGTGTAGCATGTTCATAGAAATATTTTTGAACAAAAGTGGTCGCGCAGGGAACTCGATTAAAACTAGTACCTTGATTGTAAAAAAACTGTTGCCACTTTCAAAAAAGAGACATATTTGTGACAATTTATTTGTTCCCATTAAGACTGTCTAATAGGAGGAAACTGTCAAGGTCACAGTAAACCATTAAACAGTTTTCTCAGAATTAACGATTTCGTGAGCCTGGGTTGAATCTGCGCCTCATGCGACCGCTCCCATGTTAAATGTGTATTCAGTATGAAAATATCGATGTCAGTCCTAAAAAATAATTGTATAAAACGTTTTACATTACGCATTATATGTTTCAGAATACTCATAAAAAATACATTTTGGCCAAATAATCCTTCAAAGTTCTCAATATGCGTTTCCATGTATCATAAAACTCATTCACATGGAAAAAAAAGCAACAGAAAAATATTAACAACCTTCCTAAAAGAAAAGAGATGGAGTGAAACATGTGCCAGTAAGTTTGAAGGTCAAATATATAAAAATCAAAAGTAGTATTTTAGGGGTTAAAAGAAACGTAATAAAAAAATTTCTTATCGTTGGATGACAGCAAAGCATAGCAAATGTCTCTTTTTATTTGGTTATAGGATCAAAAATAGAGCTAATGAGAGTTTGAAGTGGAATCTTTTTTTTTTTTATCACCAGATGATATATATAAATTATATAAGTGTAAAAAAAAATGTGTATTTTTTATTATGTCAGAAATATTTTTTCTTTTACTTCATTCCTAAGAAGTATTTTTTTAAACCTTTTATTTTCAATATGCTCACGCCCCCTTCGCAGGGTTAACACTCCCCCAAATTGGGGCGCGCCCCACAGTTTGAGGAACGCTGCATTAAATGTATTGTCATTAAATCGGGAACGTAATTTTGTGTAAAAATTACCAGCTGTCGAAAACGCTCTTTTTGCATCTACAGTTGTTAGCAATACGCAATATACTTTTTCCAAGTATTTACCTCTAAATCTCCCATCTTCGAATAAATCAATTTCTCTTCGGATGGCTTTGGATATAGCTTATTTGTGTATTATATTTTGGTTTGTCGAAGTTTTTTAATTTAGTTAATGCTAATTTTAATTTTTGTTCAAGACACAATTCCTTTACACTATCGACATTAGTGTCATAATCATCTTCGATAACTGTATCGAATTCTTCCGAATGTAGGTATGGTTTGTGGGTATAAAAATTTACTATAAACTTTATCAAATTTGTATTAATTAGTCTCTTTTCTCTTTCCTTTTCCTTTTCAAATCATGATGATATGCAAAAGCAATTATAATATGCAAATACAATGTGAATAACAAACTCAGCAGTTTAAAAATATCGAATTACACACTTTCATCACAGTTACATCTTTGTTTTTAGACAGGAATATCAGACTACGAATCCTGAGGGTGTACAGTATTGCTCTGAGCTGTACTAGGATTGTTTTGACCCCCCTCCTTCGATGATTCACATAATTTATCACTTCTCCTGATTGTACGATGAAACTTTATATTCAGTCTAATTAATTTTCCCGTTAAGAAGACATAAAACAAAAATGTATACTATTTTGCAATGTTGGATATTAATGAAAATATAGTGGAGACAATTTAAAGTTTCTAATCAATGCCGAAAAAACGCTATTTAAACTTGTGAATACCGATATTACAAAATTGAACAAATGGCTCTAATGATTGCGTAGTTTTATTGGGTGTTCAAATACAATCCAAGAATTTTCTCAGTTAAGAGACATTTATATGAATTGTGAAGATTCTAGCAAAAGAAAATCCTTAGTGGATTAATATTGCAATTTTTTTTCTTTACCTCTGATAATAAAACGTATTCAGGATTCAAACACCCGCATTAAGAAAGAATTATGTAATATTTATTATTAAATATTTATTATTTTTTTCTTATGACTCATTTGAAAGATAATTGAGTTATTCTTAAGGAGTGCATGTTTGTTATAAGCATTTTGGCCTTTTCTTGACATAGGCGTGAATATTTTAAATGTAAAATGTCCTCAATTATTCTTTCTTGAAAGTCTAGAATGCCAGTATTTCAATTCAAACATTTCGGAGAGTGATTTTCTGACGGTAATCTTACGAAGATGAAAAGAATGAATCAATTATTTGAAGTTATACTTTAGCTCACATCATTACACTATTTCCGGAGAGATCTTCATATCTATTACTACGCCATTTACTTCCAAATTGCATTTTAAGTATTGATTACTATAAAGCACTTTTATGAAGAATGAGAAAATATTCTAAATTTCCACCTTAAAATCTGGGAAGCATTTTAATAATCCACAGAATTATCAGCCGATTGCTGTAACGAGCTGCCTGAAAGCCTTTCAAAGGAATGGTTAAATACTAATCTCGCTTTTTAGCTCGAATTGAGTGATTGTTTTGTGGGGGCACTCTTTTGCTTAAGAAACGTCCCATTTCTATATATCCTGACATTGAAAAGGCTTACTGATGTACCTGGTGATACGGAGTTTTCAGTATTGTATAAGATTTTCGTTGTAAGGATCATTTATCTAGTTCCAAAAATTTTAATCAGACTTGTCTTTAGGATTCTAGTAAAATATTTGGTTGAATCCTAGGAAGGCTTATTTCTTGGAGCAGAAACTTTGGTGATACAGCGTGCAAAATGAGAGAGACAAACCTGTAGAATTTAGTTGAAGTAGTAACCGTACTCGAAACGAATTTTTTTTAGTGTTTCAGAATTTTAATAGAGGTCATTTTTTTTCCAACATTTATGTTGAAAGGTTTAACAAATTTTCTGGAAACAATGTTTTTCTTTTTTGAAGCTCTACCATATTTTTTTCTTTCTTTTTTTTTCTTTTTGAATGAAAGATATAAGAAAGAAATGATTACGTAATGAATGAAGTTGAAATTATTTCGATATGAATGTCAAAAATATGAAAATTTGCGTTTGAGAGAAATTCTAGATCGTCAGTTCATCAGCCTAAAGCATTCATTAGTTTCGTTCTTCTGCTGCCTTTCAGAAGCGAAGAATTTTCATTTTTTTCTTGTAGAATCCATTTTAGGAACTCTTTTCTTTGTAAAAACACGACGAATGATTTTTCTTCTGAATAATAATCAAGAAAGTGTTTTTGTATGAAATAATGATTGCTACATTCTTCGTATGGATGTCCAAAATTTGTAAAGATTTGTATTTAATTTCTCATTCATTTGATGTTTCCTATGTTTACTTTAGATACCAGGTTTTGTCAACGATTTTAGTCTCTTGGAGCCACTTAGGAAACCACGTTTATCCCTCTTACTTTCGTCTTTGACACCATTCTACGGGTTTATCATTTGCTCCACTAAGCGAAAAAGTTTTGTCGCCAAATACAGCAGTATGATCTCCTAGAATTTTACTAACACGGTTTATCTCGACTTCACATTTTTCGGAATATGAAGGTGTTTCACAAGGATGTGTTTTCAATGTTTCATTACTCACTCTAAGCAAAATTCGGTTTCAATGGTAGCCTACTGATCCTGTCCGAAAACTCGTGTTTGGCGTTGTCAATTCTTGGATTCGAGTATGTATTTTAACGAAGACACGCTAGAGAGGCTGTATGCGCATTTAATCTGTCTTGGCTCAAATTTCTCACGTTGGCGTGTTGTGATAATAGGATGTGGTGTCCTTCTTGTCACTTGACAGCGATTTTAAACTACGAGAAATGGTGCCAATTATCCTTTTGTTGCTTTAAGTGCAACGTTAATAAAACTCACTCACTCGGTGTCGCATGATTGCACACACCTTTAAAAAGGCTGTAATTTCAATTATAAAAAAATTTGTAGAATGTGAATTAATTGAAAAGAATTTTAAATAAGAATCATCTTGACTTATCATAGTGATTCGTTGAATGAAAAGTTTTAGAGCCCTTTTTGATCACGATACCTTATTTTGAAGCGAGCAGTCTTTCCATTTGATTAATCGGTTGGTAATGAGTTTTCAACAGTGAGAGGTTTATTGTCAACGCAGTTTGTAGTTTTGAACAGAAATGAAGAGGCCACTTGAAACATGCATTTCCCCTTCCATACTTTCACACCACGTCAACATGAGGATTTTTGTTCTAGTTCCTTTTTGCAAATATCTTTGCAATTTGACTATTTTTAATGTAATCGTTACTACAGCACACTCGATCGAAACGGCCACCAGCTATCTTAACCATACCAATGGTCAACCGCCATGATCACGGGCTTGTTGTCGACCCTGTTTCGGTCAAATCATGCACTTGTGTTCTTGTGCTATTGAAGTACGTAAAATTATTCGAGGTTAAAATTTTGAAGTCGGTGTGTTGAGTGGAAGTTGGAAGAGGGAACTAATTTTTTTTATACAAGATCTACGTGCTAAGCAGCGCTTTTCGAGTGTTATTGAATTTAATACGACATCCTAGCGGTAATTAATCGTCAAGTTAATTGATTTTAAGTATCTTTTTTGAAATGTATTTCAAAGAATATAGGGATGGATTGAAAATAACAAATAAAAATTAATTAAAAAGCATATAATAATTATATGTACTTAAAAATCCATAAGTTTTACTTTATTTTTATTTATATATTGAATAATTGTATAAATTTCGCATAATAATAAACAAATAATATGAAATTTCAAAACATATATTTCAATAATTGTATTAATTAAAATTAACGAATACCAATTAATAATTGCTGATCACTTGCAATATTCCAAAAAATGCGAGATCATGCGATAAATTTCATAGAACCTGGAACACACATTCAAAAATGCATTATTTAAAAGTAAAATACAGTGGAAATGCGCAAATTGCAGCAATTATTAAAATAAGATCTCGCGTTCTTTCAAAAATATCCTTCGGTGAAATTTTAACTCCGCTGGTATATACAGTCCACACACTTTTGACTGGGACAGTTTTACTCGGATATCGCGCGCACACACAAAAAAGGTCCGTCTCACTCGATTTAAAACATATTCCTTTTTATTATTCAGACTTAAATTCCAGCATTTATTCCATTTAAATGCAATCCGCTGCCACTAGATATATAAATAGTATAACTGTAATGACTGCACACAGGTCTGCGATAAACTATTTATTTCTCAGTAAGAAAATCATCAAAAAATATTCTATCACAATTAATAAGCGAAAGGGTCCACAGATTTCGAGTCTCTTCCGCTTCAATGTCTCATTTCTCTCGCATAGAATAATGACATAAATTGACACTAGAGAAAAGTCCTATATAATGGATACTTAAGCAGGGTTCACTCTCGGTAATTCCACACAGAGTTTGGGTGAGTTCGCTGGCTCTAAATCCGTCGTGCAGTTGCTCCTTCACAATTTCCATGGCTCCAAAATCCACCTAGCTTCGCGGATTCGGGTATAGCGGTTCCCTCACGTAAAGTTTCTCCGGTTCAGAATCCGCCTTAATTCGCGGTCTTAATCGTTTTATTCACACTATAGGGGACTAGGATAGTTCCCTAGAGTCAAGTCTCCTCATTTCGGAATCCACCGTACTTCGCGGACTCGCTATCGTTTTCTCTATCTCTGAAGAGCCTCACCAGCTCCCAGATCAACTCTCTCACTGGACGGGTTTCAACGGTTCCCTAAAATTCAGTTTCCCTTCCTAATCCCTCGCTCTCCTTATATACCTCTTGTCTCTCGCCTTCTAATTCCTTCTTTGATCTCTTGTTCTTTGGCCGCTCCTGTCGTTCTCGGCGCATTTGATTTCTTGCCCATTGGGCGTCGATTGCTCGGTGCACATTGTACGTTTTCATACGCTTTGTCGTCACCGAATCGTGAGAAAACGAAAGCACAATGTTACAGCGTTTCTTTTTGACGATCGGGACAGCCTGGGGAAAAGGGTCCAAACTTTGACCACCCAGTTACGAAATTATTTCCCAGCAATTAGTAAAATGTCTGGAATTTTCCCACGTCTGTCGGCCCCCACTATTAGAAATAAGGTAGAAGAGACTGGCTTCGTCACAGTCTATTTAAGATAAGAAAATCTCATAGGAACTCGCATGACACTGGAAATTTGATTTTAGTAGAGCCTATAATTAAAGAATTCATGCAGATTTGTAAGAAATGAAACACGATTTTTTTATGGCGTTTCTACCTATATCAAAGAGTGTTTCAATGCTTTAGATATATTCTCTAGCTTCTGCTATGTGTTAAAAGAAAAATGAGATATACTATACTGTTCAAATTAATTGTGACAAATGGGGAAAAAAAGTCATTTTCTTAAACCTTAGCTTTTTATCATTACATATCTTTAATAGACTAAAAAATCTGTATATTAGTACGAAATATGTCTTCGTTCAGCAGAAATGACCTTTTCAGCCATTCTTGGCACTCTCTGCACAAGAGTAGCACACATGTTCTTGTATTCATCATCTTCGAAACACAATAATATAGCCCTTTTTATCATTTGTTCTGTTGTCGTGCAATTCAACTTAGCGAAACGATTTTTGAAAATATGACATCAGTTCTGAATAGAATTTAAGTCAGGAGAATGTTCAACCCAATCGAGCCCTTTTGTTTTATATAACGCAAAGAAGTATGGACCAATTTTGAATTCTGGCAAGGGGCCAATTCATGTAGAAATGTTCCAACAAATGTTTCCATGACTGGAACAATCCTAATGCATAATATTTCGATATATTTGACAAAATCCATCATATATTTTAGAGGAACTAAGCTTCTAGAGACATTTATTGTGAAAAACACCCCAAACATTTGTTTACAAGGGTGTTTCACAATCTGTTGGATGTGATCATGTAATAAAGTTTCAATTTCATTTCGTCTAACTACCCTTGATTTGTAACCCTGCTAAAATAAATGTTTCATCAAAAAAAATATCGCCTTCTTCCAGTCTTTAATAGTCCATGATCGGTACTTTTTGACCCATACTAAACGTTTTTTTTTTTATATCATTTTCTGAGTTAGAAAGTATTTTGTCCTCAGTCTTGCTGCTTTCCACCTTCCAAAAGCCTTTCCAGTGCAGTTGAGGAACTCACTTCAACACATTTATCCAATAAATCACTTCAAAGGTCCATGCTTGTCTTTCTTGGATTTATCTTGATTCTTATTAAAACTTTTATCAATTCTCGTAGTAGTTTTCCCACTTGCGCACACATTTTTCTTCTTCTTTTGGAGATGATGATCCAGACTCTTAAATCGAACACAGCAACTGTTATAGTTATTTCTCACAGTCAAAAAAATGTGTTCATTGACACAGATTGCTTTTAGAAGGGTTCCTCTGAGTAATATGGAACTCTGAGCAAGTGAAAGTAACACGAATTATACATATCGCTAAATTGAAATTACCAGCTGCCCCACTGAAAGGCTCTCAACTGAGCTCCTGATACATTAAAATGAATAATTTATAGACAAAAACAATCTTTCACAAAAACTAAAGGCAGATATAACGGGTTTAAAGTGGTTCAAGACATCACTTGTAATCACATACCAACTCAAACAAGAAAAACATGTTTGTCCTAATTCGAAGAGTATAGTATGAAATGAATCGCTACGCTGTTTAGTGTAGCAAAGTGAGACAATTGCAACCCAGCAAGAAGGTAACTAACTAGTATTTGGCGCATAACGTGTTCGAATTTAATGCCAATGAAAACCATCAGTGTAGAGGGAGCTGATGCATGTTAAAACAGCCGAGGCTTAAGCGTCCTACCTATTTTGTGGTGGGAAGCTAGGTGAGGGGGATGTCATTCTCGTCACTTGAGTGTTGTTCAGAATTAAGAGTTAAGTTGCCAGTCGTGAAACAATAGAATAACCTGGAGAAGGAATATTTATTTGTAAAAGTAATTATTTTATTAAATTGCTCTCTGAATTCTTGTTTTCGCCATCAAAGCTTGCAGTTGATTTTTCTGCTAAAATAGAAATACAATGAGAAATGTAAAACAATTTAACTAT
>BMAV01014628.1:28402-64206 GCA_019973955.1 Trichonephila inaurata madagascariensis | reverse complement strand
GCCCCCTAGGGGTAGGGTTGTCACACCTTCCGTAGGGCGCGCGAGCATAACGAAAAGGCGAAAAAAAAACATCTTAAAAAAAAAAAAATTACTGAAATGTAGCAAAATAAAATACATTGTGGCACAGTAAAAAATAAAATTCACATTGACACTCATATAATATACTTATAGATGTATCAGTACTGCGTTAAGTTATTAATACAATTAAGTTATCAATACAAGGTTAAGAATAAGCATAATAATTTCTAGTGACACCTATGGGTTTGTTATGAACAAAACTATACAAATTTAATACTTACCTTAATTTTTGTTGGATATTTATAATAAAATTATTCCTGTAGATTACCGTCAAAGTACATTATTATTGGATTCAATACATTTTTATTGCATGGAGGAGGGTACGATGTAAATTTTGATTAAAAATTAGGTCACAAACATTGAATGTTTGAAAAGATCTGTTTCAGAAGATTAGATTTTAATGGAAGCTGAAAGAAGTTCGTAAAATACAACATAAATCTAACAGAATATGGATAACAGAATAACAGATAACATTATTGCATGTTATCCCTATAAATGATTGATAAGTTACGTTCTCCCAAAAGTTCATCAAATTAGCAATAATATATCTTCTTGAATATTAAGTAATTTCTAAATAGAATGTAGAGTAAAGCATATTTACGGCGACGAATGAAAGCAATAACTTAATGGTCCCTTATAAATTTTAAGCACTTTATTTTCTTTTTTTTAAAGGTTCAGAAAAATAAATAATAATAAGAAGAATTGAAACAACAGCAGAACAAAAAGAAAGGAAAGTAATGTATACATTACGGCTATTTTTAGTAGCATTTCAGGTTACAAATCAACATCATTTATCAAATTTTTTAAATTGAACTTTTGAATTCATATAACGTTAATTTTTGTTGCAAAAGTAATTATATTAACGCCTTAAGTACAGGTGTATATGTACATCTTGCTGAACCAGTACGTTACGTGTACTGAACGTATATATACGACTTTCTGAAATGCTAATATCTTCTTTGCGCTTTTACCAGTAAAACTATTCCGAAGGTTTTGGATTGAATTGATATTCCTTTGACTGTGTTTCTGAAGGATTTATTTATTTCAGAGAGAAACTTTCTTATTTTTTCCTCCCTCTCCAATACACTATATATGCATGCGTATGTGAAAAACGATTCTCATTGGAGCAAATTGTGCAACTTTTAATCTGCAGTTAAGGGGTTAATAAGTTCACATTTTCTATAAAAATTAGTGAAATTTTATGTAAAAAGACATTTTACACGAATCAAATATTTAATATTTATACACACAATAAGTTTACTATCAAAATCATTTACATTATTACATAGCCTCGTGACTCATTTCCCCACTATTTTGTTTTGTATAAGCAGCTGTTATTTTATACAAGTAATTGATTTAATAATCACAGTGGAACGTCGGTTATCTGAAAATTAATTATCCGGAGCGTCAAATATCCAAACCAGTTTTTTTGTCAAATTTTGTCAATTTAGAAGCCAAAAAAGACTACAATGACGACCACATGCGTAAGATTACCAACTGTGTCCAATCGATCCTAGGATTTCAAGAATGCGATGAATATATAGAAACGTGGATGACATTCGATGCAAAAGACTCAGTGGATTTCAAATGCTAAATGATGACGAGATTGTGACTTTCGTGCAAGCAGAATCTGACACTGTAGACAATGAAACGGTTGATGACGAGGACACCAACAAGTAAAGTAACTAGTGTCCATCAAATCCTGACACGTTATCTGCGTTAGAGACAGCTATGGAGTGATAGGAACAGCAATCATAGTGTTGTCCTACTCAACTACTGCTGCTCAAGTGAATCAGATATCTTGCAGCGAAAAAACGAAGGTGTACAATGGTACAGCGAAAAATAAGTAATTATGTTCCACAATAAAGGCAAAATTGCGACATTTTGCACCAATTTTTCTTTTTCTTCAAGCACGTTGCCGAATGTGATGATTTTCAATATTCGTATAGTGACCGGTTTCATATACGGCATGGGTCGCATTTTGTTATCCGAACAATCGCTTATCCGAATGGTGTCTGGTCCCTATTGATTCGATAAATCAGAGAAAATAAATCGACTTATTTTCAAAAAGCTGTATACTTCAAATGCTAGGTAGTAAAGTCATATACTGAAGTGTATACTGTCGTTAATTTTTAATAAAATATATGTCAGAGATCCAGCTGTTTAAGTGTCATTAAAGATATATATAAAAGATAGCTGGTTTACTTTAGTGTCGAAAACATGTAATGAGACATATAATCAATAGAAAGTTGGTATATCCTCAGGCGAATCATGATTTAGTTCACTGAGATAATCGCATCTCAAATAATTCAGAGAAAACGTGAAACGCGTCAACGCTCTCATAAACTACAGAACGAGATCAGTACAGTGGTAATGGATTTTTGTGTAGGTAGACATAAAGTCTGCAAGAATCACGGGTCTTCACGTTTGCAGAAAATGTATTGTTAAAGGAACAAAGTACAGAGAGAGAATTTTATAGAACTTCATATTTCATCTTTTCTTATGAAAGCTGGTCAATAATTTCCATACTATGAATAACAATGTGGTGCCTCTCCGTTCTCAACTAGTAGAAGGATATATTAAATATGAAGATCTAAAAAGCATGCAGTTGTCAGCTAGATTCCCAGACATAAACCCAATTGACTATGAATAAAATATACTTGAAAAAAAAATACAAAGTGTTTTCAGCTGATATGATTCCTCTATGGGATGTTAATGGTATATAAATAATTATACAGAAAAATATGCGGATATTGCCATCGAAATTGATTCAAAACCTTTCGTTGTATCCATAGTTAGGGTGATTTTATTACAGCAAGTGGAACACGCACTGCCTGCTTACCGGCTTAAGTAGTTTTATTTTCTTTATTTTTTAGTGACATATAAAATTAGCAACTGTAACTGTAGATTTCTTAGAGAATTTAAGATGATTTAAAATATTAAATTATTATCATATTTCCCTCTTTCTCTTGTATTTATTGTAGTATAAGAGACATTGATTATTGTGGCCAATATGAAGATAGAATATAAGGTAAAAGTTTTGATTTATCTCAACTTATTCTGTAGGTTAAAGTAGGATTCTTAATAGAAATAAAACTCTTCTTTTGTGCTGTAAGAAAATTCAGAAAGTGTGACGTTATTTTATGTCTGAGAAATAAAAATAAATACAATATTTTTTTAATACATTAGATGTAGAAATTAATTAAGCAAATAAGTAATTTTAAAAGACATTGTTGAAAAAAATAAACGTTGTCAATTAGTTTTTATATTTATTAATCCCACTCGAATTTTTTTTTAAAAAGATGTTTAGCCATTGAGTTCAGTTTCGTCCTTCCAAAATAATTGCTGACATGATAGTTACATGATAGTGGTATGTTTACTTTGATTAACTATATAAGCTATTTTTTTCTGTAATCTATTTTTTCATAAAAAATATTCTATATTTAATTATTGATTTTTATGGAAAATAAATTACTTTCGTATAACATTTGAAATATTTAAATTTGTGTTAAAACTTTGATGCGTTTGACTTCTGAAAATATTTAAGCATAACAGTGAAACTTTTTTGTGAAAAAATATTGGGTATAAATTTACAATGTTTTTTACACTGTCTGCAATGTTTGACTAACAATTTACAATGTTTAATATATTTCTTTAACCACAGTAAATGTCAAAATTGTTTCAATTTATGTGTATATATATATACACTACATTTTACATTAAAAAAATACTTTCTAGTATTTTAGTTTTTGCTGGTTTTATATTTGAAAGTAAACTGGATGGTTTTCCCAAAATATGATGATGAAAAGTTTTAAATAAGGATTGTCGACAAATACATTATTTAGGAATATATATGGTTAATTTCTTCCTTAAAAAAGAAAATTATGTATTGAATTCATTGATGATTGTGTGAGTAAATAGAGCTATTTTATTGATTTCGTATATTAATATTAATTTGAGTACATGAGATTAAAAATTTGTTTAAAACAAATGTGATTATTTTCTTCCAAATATAATTTGTATGCTTTGTTAAGTAAGAAAATGATATATTTCATTTTAATAAGAAATCCATGTAATAAACCTAATCAAATATTTTTAATTTAACCTGTTGTATTTGTGTAGCCATTTTTGTTGATCATAAGAATGCTATTTTTTTTTTTTAAGATTAGTTGTTGCAATTTATAAAAGCTTTAATTTCGCTATAATTTTAGAAAGATTAAATTCATAAGATAACTTTAAAAAAAAGAAATTATAGCTATTTTTATAAACTCTTGTCAAAACTTATTAATGGCAAAATAATGTAGAAAACATATAGAGTAGTATTTTATATTTAAATTTAATATTGAATTTATAATATATAGTTAATAGCAGAGTTTATTTAAATAAGTTTGATGTAACATTTAGTTGCAAGTAATGCAATAAAGTATAATGTTTTGTTATTGAAAGAGTTCCTTTCATTCTCATTTATGTATTTTCTAAAAGCTGTGTTTTACGTTTTCTTTTACTACGATTAAATAATTTTTTTTTTAGTTTCGATACAAAATTTAATTCAAACATAAAATGTAAATCTTTTATAGCGAGCTTAATAGCGAGCTTTATAGCTTAATAGCGAGAATGCTAATCAAAAATATAACATTGAAATGTACTTTGATTTCTGCAAGAAGATTTCTTACGTTAAATAATTCAAAAATTACGAATATATAGCGTTGACTGCTGGTCAAGAAGGAAAGGAAATGAATGGAGTACATTGTTAAAAAATATTGAATTTGTTATCCTGATGAAGAAAGTGTTATTTAAAATTAAAATACCGATCATGTTCCTTAATTTGATTCGAACAAATATTACAGTAACATTTCATTGTTATACTTCAAATAATAACAAGTTTAAATGAAAATGTTTTACAATTACCTTATCCAGGAACTGTTGCCCAATGTGAAGTAATAAATGGATAAAATACCTTAACATTGATAAGCAATAGTTTATTTTAATTTAACAAATAATTCGTAAGGTTTTTATAAGATTTGGTACATTTTTTTTCTTACGCAAGATTATATATATTTATATAAAAAAAGACTGCATTTCTGGTAAAAATGTAGTAATATGTACATTTCGACAAATTCAGTATGAATGACATTTTACACAAATGGCATATTACGCTAATATACATGAAAAAAGCAACATTGGACAAAAAAATTACAACTAAATGTGAAGATTATTCTACGAATTACTTCTAGTTGCTGAAATAGATGATGCATCGAAGATGTATATGGTTCCCCACCTCAAAACCAGTGTTTCATCTAGTATGATGCCGAATAAGGCAAACCAGGGAAGGTCATTTTATTCGGTAGTACTGACGAATGTGTAACCATCCATGTAACCCTGGTTACAGTGGGATCAATCTGCGAAGAATATTTGCAGTCAATTGCCACACCATTGGCTGTATTGGGGAGCCCATTGCTGCCAGATATATCGGTCGTTCAGCGTTAAGGGAATCCTGCGAAGTGGAATTCTTGAATTTAGCTTATTGGTGCAACCAGACGACAAACAACACATACAGTAGACATGTCACGTCTATAGACAGATATATCATTCAGTGTTATGCGGTTGAAATGTGTATCGGCATATTTCATGGCATATTAAACGAATAAGGGTTGAAATGAGCTGATTCCTTTCGTTCACTTCTTCTACGCCCGCATTATAGTTATGACATAATATTTTGTATCAAGAGCGATTTCACGATACGAAGGTCCAGTCCCACGTAAGCAGATTATTGGCTTTTATCGAGCACCATTAGTTTCTCGAATGACACTGAGTTTTCTAGTAGATGTATTTATGAATTTCTAATCAATCATTTACAGTAATTAAATGGTGATGATATTAGAAATGATTTTAATATATAGTTATATTTTAAAATCATTTTGAATATCATCACCATATCAAACATAAACCTAAAAGATGTTTCTCTACCTACGCGTTCTGGTTACATATGTAGTACTAATAGTTGCATGTCCAACCTATATTGCATTTCTTTTGTGTTTCATTTAATTCGCGCAATTCCTCCATTTTCCTGTAATTTTCAATACTAATACAGTAACTATGAAGAAATCCTGGTTAAACCAATTGTATTTCCTACTTATTTTGTCAAAAGTTACAGCTCTATATAATTTCAATTCCCTTTCTGAATTACAAAGGTAAAAAAAAAATTAAGAAAAATGGGAATGCATAAAGACTGGCCATTATTTGATCAAAATGCATCATCAAATTTTATGCGATTGGATAATGATATTTTGGTCAATAAAGTAAACAATCCAACAATAAGTAAAAAAATAAAATAAATAGAAAATGAAACATGGGCATTTAGCGAACCGAAGACATTTAGCAAAGTTCAAGAATCATTGCTCAGATACAGTAAAAAAAGATCCATTTTCTTTGAATGAATTCTGCTTCAATGACCACATAAAGTAATGGAAAGAAGTAATGGAAAAAAAAAGAAAGAAAACTTAACGCAAGCACTTCTGTAGAAGAAGGAAGTCAGCAAAGAGATAATGAAAAAGAATAAGAAGCGAGAAAAACTGGTGAATAATGGGAGCTATAAAAAACCCCTGTGATTTCTCATTTGTCACGGCGATGGAATTGAATATTTGAAAACTGGAATGGATTAATTAAGTGTATTACAAAATCTCAGTAATTTATCAATGCCTCATGTTTTCAAAATTTGAAAAGAGTTAAACTGTAAAAAAAAACTATTTTATTGAAACTTATAAAAATTCAGTAATGTGTGCAGTTCTTACAATCTAAAAATATAATTCCTTTTTTCACCTTAGTGTATTTGAATTCAAATTTGAGAGAGAGAGAGAATTTACTTTTATCGAATTATATTTTCAATGAAGTAAGATTAATTTTTTTTTTGTTATATCTTATAAAATTACAAGGCTAAACCATTATAAACTCTATAGTTTCTAAATATCCAAAATTATTGTTTTGAAGGATGAAATATGTTTTGTGCTTTTATAAAGAAGTTAGAGGTATTTTATACAGTTTAATAAGTGGACAAAAAGAAAAGGCTTGGAATTTAATTCTACATGAATCAAAAACGTTCGTTACAGCACTTTTAAATATACAGATAAAACACGTAAATTGCAATTAAAATAATTTGTTTTACATAATGTATTCAGAAATTGTACTATAAATAGTTCCTACCCATCCACAATAATTGAATTATTTTTTCGGGTTCTAGTTAATTTAATAATCATTTTGCATTTATTCCATTTAGTTAAATGACAGAAATTTTAGGTAACATAGTTTTTGGATGGAATATTTTTTTAAATATATAAGTATCATCTAGATACAGATGGTAAGATTAGTGAAACAGAATAATGTGGATTGCAAAATAATATAATTATAATACTTAATAAAAGTATAGTTTCCAACTGCAATGCATTTGTAAATCTATAGAGAGCCTAATTCGATTATTGAAAATGTTTTTGTATGGAATAATTTTTTAATATAAATGTATCATCTAGATACAGATGGTATGATTAGTGAAACAGAATAATGTGGATTGCATACTAATATAATTATAATACATAATAATAGTATAGTTTCAGACTGCAATGAATTTGTACATCTATAGAGAGCCTAATTCGATTATTGAAAATGTTTAAACATTTTTTTTCGTCGACCTTAATAAATTTATTTTCTTCACACACACAATAATGTATTAGAAAACAAACAAATAAACAACAACTTATAAATGCAATGTATGTATTGTTCTGTCGTTTTTAAGATCTCTACACACGGAATAATATAAAGAAATATTTCAACATAAGAAATATCTGCATGTCTTCAATGTGTTTTATTTCATTGGAACGAGATGAGTAAATTAAAAAATTAATATACCTATCTACTCAAAACTATTACATACACTTAAGTGCCCCTGAATTAGGTATAGCATGTTTCCAAAAAGATAAACATCATGTGGCTTTGTTATCCGTTTTTAGAAGACTACGCATAGATTCCACAAGCGTGTGGAAGCGATTCACAACATGGGCTAGAGTATTTTATGTACTTTCACACCATTCTCAAAAACTTCCAAAAGCTACTCAACAAGATTAAACTAGGGATTCTTGGGGGCCAATTCAGAATAAAGTAGACAGTCAAATCCAACCAGGAAGAAGCCTCAAGGAATCTGGAAGAGTTGCCGAATTTTTAAAATTCCGTGCCCTGATTCATCTCCAATATCTATAGTACATGCATGGAGAACAGATATGACTACCCCCACCAACTATGCACATAGAATGGCCCTGGAGGATACAAATATTCTAGACCCTCGAAACTGCCATAACAATGCAGCTCAGTCTCACGTTTGCGTCCTCATGACTTTTACAATTGCAAACTGGTCTGCAGAACCAATAGATTCATGAGTCTGATATATTCCCCGGCTCCCATCCTCGTGAAAAAAAATTCGCTGTAATCAAGAATCATCACCCCATGCTACCCGTTTCAAATTCCTTAGAATCCATTCTCTTCATTACATTGCACATTTAAGACATGCAGCATGATAGCGTTTATTAAGCAATAGTAAACTGATGGGTACCGCTCCAGAAATCCATACGGTAAAGCGAACGCTTACTGACTTTATGACAGGGGCCATGATTCTGATGGCTGACAATTTTAATTAATGTTTGAATTCAGTAGTTACATGCAATATGTGTGGGACGTTTCCCAACTTCAGTCTTATATACTCGTTTTCTTATCTATACCCGTTGTCCTTGAGTTCAGAAACTAAAACGTTTATGCGTGGAACCACTATTATTTTTCTACGTTTTATGCCTTTTAAAATAGAAGTCTTACCCATAGGGGCAGTTGAAATGACTAATTTGTAACCACAAAGCTAGCTACATGTGTTTTTACCATAGTACCTTCATGATATAATGAGGAGCAGAGCTATTCGATTTGCATGATCCAGATATGCCGTTGATGGCATGTGACAGAATATTTTGGGCACTCCACCGATCAAAAACGGTTTGCATTTTAGCTGAAAATAACAAAGTTCACTATAAGGAATTATGAACAAAGGCGAGTGTACAGTCGCGGTGCGACGCCGAAGCTTCGAGGAGCAGACTCGTTCGTTATGTCTTGCTTAATTAAGTCGTGTATTTCAATTGCTAATGATGCAAAGTTTATCTAGGTATAGTGGATGTGGGCACGTAATTATTTGTAGATATATTCAAGTGGTTTAAAAATATATATTCCAACATTTATATTAGTGGTTCAGCTTGTATAAATCTAATTTATCAATCGTCTAATTCATCAAGTGACTCTCCCGACTATATTTTTCAAATGTTTAATGATCTGATACAAAAACGAAATAAGAGACAAACAGAAATCTCGTACAAGTACTCAATTTCCGAAAAAAATATCTGCGCATTAACCCACAGCCATGCGCAGTCAGCAAAATAATTTTTAGGGGGGCATGGTGATCAAGCGAGAACACTTAGAATAGTCAATTTCGTCAACACAACTGTATAATTAAAGTTTATTTGTGTTAAATTACGATTTTTAACTGATATTTAACATGGCTTGGTCATCAAAAAAAAAAAAAAAAATGCAAAATAGTAAGTGTAACAGAGAATTTCAAACTTGGGGGACTGAGAAATTTGCATGAACAGTAAAGGTGACAAAGCGGTGTGTGTCT
The DNA here is from genome assembly GCA_019973955.1 of Trichonephila inaurata madagascariensis. NCBI lineage: Eukaryota > Metazoa > Arthropoda > Arachnida > Araneae > Nephilidae > Trichonephila > Trichonephila inaurata. The sequence continues at coordinate 54,431 of BMAV01014628.1, read as the reverse complement.
TATGTTCTGTAACGGTGGTATACAGAACATCATCTGTAAAACGGCATTTTGAAACAAATCACAAATCATTTTGAGAAAAAAGCGAACCAGAGCAAAATGAATTAATTACAAGTTCATTAAAAGACAGAAATAAACAGTCGATGTCTATTATTTAATATGTAAGCAAACATTGTCATACAAGTGCGGCACGTTACTCGGCTGCAAATGCTATCGCTCGGCAAGGTAAACCTTTTGAATAGGGACAGTTTTTGAAGGAAGCTTGGTTGGTATGAGTGAACTCACTTTTTGATTATAAGGATAAGATAATTCGGCGCATAAAAGATATTGCTATATCTAGAAAAACAATAAAAAATGGAATCTTGAAACTGGCAGACAATGTTACAGATCAACAAACAAATTAAATAAACTCCACATTTTTATATCGCTATGTATTGACGAAAGTATTGACATCACTAAACCTGCACGTATAGATGTATTTGCTCTATATTGTGTAAGAAACGTCATTAAGGAAGAATTGATTTCGATAACATCATTGTTAACAACTATAAAGGGCACAGGTATATGTACGGCAGTAAAGAATTCCCTTGTTGAGAAAGAAATTGATTTTTAAAAAATTGTTTCAGTAACCACAGATGGTTCTCCAAATATGGTAGGCAAAGAAAAAAGCTTCATTTATTTATTTTAAACTGACGATTTTAAACTTCGATTCTTAAATGCCACTGCATTATTCTTCAGCAAGCCTTATGTGCAAAGAGTAGTTTAATATATCTTGATAATGTAATAACTTTAGTCACAAAAGTTTGATGCTTTTTTGTATGAAGTTAATCTAGTGTATAATGGCTTACTAATATATAATAATATTCGCTAGTTGAGCCACGGGAACGTAATTCAAAGATTTGTCAATTGCTTGGGGGAAATCAGACTGTTTCTACAAAATGAGAGCAAATTCGAACAATAACCGCAGTTGATGGCTATTTTCTTTTAAAATTGATGTTTTGTACATACATAAGCCAACATTTCAATGAATTGAACGTAAAACTTCAAGGCTTGAATAAAACAGTTATAGTCATGAAGGATCTCATTCGCGCTTTTGAAGCTAAACTGTATGTTTTCAGAAACGATATTATCACAAAAAACTACAGGTACTTCCCAAACTTGAAAAACAAATATCAAAAATTTAGATGTCCAAGAGAGAAACGAAATGAAAAAAAAAAAAAAACAAACAGTTATTGATGAATTTATTTCCATAATTGATTCTTTAATCAAAGGATTTTCAGCGACATTTTCTCAGTTCAAGGAATTATTGGAAACAATCTAATTTATTATTTACCCTAATGTGATTTCGTTTAATAAACTGAACTTATCCCATTTGGTTTGAAATTGAAGAATTTAAATGCAACTGATTGATTTCCAGTCTAATTCAATATGGATTCAAAAGTTTATTGAAACAAGGAAAAAGTTGGAATTGATTGAAGCAGAAAGAATAACAAGCAATGTAAGTAAAAATGCCAATAACGAAATTTTGGAAACATTGAATTTGATTTCAGATGCATTTAACTGTTTGAATAAGCTGTCATATGCCTGCGAAAAATTATTTTCAGAGATAAATAATATCAAAGACTCGCATAGAAACCATTTAGCAGACGACTTTAATTCAGCATACATTCGGCTAAAAGTAACATCTTATAATCCTGATATAAGTTATTTGTCATCTTATCTACAACAGCAGAAGTCACACTAATGTTACTTTAATTTAAATTACATGTATAACTAAAATATTTACTACTATACAGTACAAAACGTATTTTTTCGTATTAAATAAAGAATTTTGATTTGTTCGTATTTAGTTTTATTAGTTTCCCAATAAGCACAAGTCAAAGTTATTTGATGTGTGTTACGTCTGTAACTCATTAAACATTTCTTTAGATAAAATGGCACGTCGATCCAAAAAGGTCTGCCATCCTTGGCATAGTCTATCTATAATTCATCCATACTTTTTTTTTTTAATTTCTTGTACGATTTATATCTATTAATTGGAAGTTGTAAAAAGTTCAACAAATAATGCATTTGTTGGAGTACATGTCTTTATTGATCCAAAACTATAAAACCTGTGCATGTAACAGTTTGATTACATGAATAAATTGATTATTGATTTTAGTTATGTTATTCATAATTTATCTGGTACTGGTGAATTGCTTTTATTTTATAAGAAGGACATTTTGCTAAAACTTGAAAATATACATTGAAAGTACACTTTAAAACTCAGTATTTTATAAATTTATATAATCTACGAGTAGTTTAAAAAATGAATGGTTTTCTTCTCTAAGGAAATGAAATGTATAGCTTGAAATTAATTTATAATTAATGAAGATATATATTAAATTGAAAAGAAACATATTGTGTGTGTGAATTACATAAGAAATTTAATTAATCTTAATTTTTTAAAATTAATAAAACAGTTTCATCGTACTTTAATACATCTGAGCATTTTTTTCTTTGAATGATCAAAATAAAATAGACGAGAATACTGTGTAATTACCTGTATCAAAATAATTCTAAATTATATTTCAATCGATATCTAGCTTAGACTATTTATCATACCTCTTACGTTCGTGTATGTTCTATATCTAACAGAGCATGGAAGATAATGGAAAATGTTGAATAGCAGTGAAATGATCGCAATTTCATTTTAGTAATTGAAATTCCTTTTATGGATTAAATAAATAGTTTTCGTAAATTAAACATTTTATGGGATATAGTAGAAGCATTATACTGAATTATTAAATGAAAAATTAATATGTATTAATGAAAAATCCATGTAATAGTGAATATTATTTCTCTTCTGCAGTGTTTGTCAATATGAACTAGTTTAGGTGAAGAGAAATATGAAAATTTCTAGATACAATATCAGTGTTTATAGTATTCATACTATATTTAAAATATATACATTATATATGGAAACAGTTTCATTATTTTGAGGCAACTGCAAATACTTCAATGTGTTAAGCGTAATATATAAAATAGGAACATAATGGTTTATTTTTTGGATAAATGATTTTTTTTTAACATATATGTATTCTGTTTGCTTAACCTTAGGCTACATAGTATGCACTTTTTCAGAGCATAAGTTATTTGGAGAAAAAATAATTCATATTTTTTGCAGATTATATTAATAAAAATTGATTCAGAAAAAAACATTTTAGCAAATTATTATTTTAAAATATAAATAATACATTTTTTCAAGTTATTTAATTTTTTACAAAGTAATGATTTTTTTTTATTATCATTTTCTAAGCAATTTTAAGAGATTTATATTTTTTGGATTATTGGGAACAGATGACAATACAAATTTGGAAATACATGATTCTTGATTGAATTTAATAACGTTTTTGTTGCTAACCACTTAAGATAATAAGAGAACGTCTAAATTATTAATATGTCCATGATATAGCATTGAGAATATTGGAATTTAGATTTTCTATGAACTTACAACCACGAAAGGGTTACAAATTTATGAATTACAAATCAGAATTAAGCTTCGTCCTGGTATTTACAGATTTTGTACATCAGCGTTTCTCAAACTGTGGGGTGGGCCCTCTTAGGGGGCGTGAGAACCCAACAAGGGAGAGCGAGCATATCAAAAAGTCAAAAATAAAACATAATTAGAAAATATTATTAATTTACTGAAAGGAAACAAAATAAAATACATTCTGACATAATAAAAAAATTAATACGCATTTACTCTGATATAATATATTTATAAATGTATCAGTACTGCACACTGTACTTGATAATTAATTTAATAATACGAAGTTAACAACTTTAACAGTTACCAATAACTCTATGGGCTTGTTATGTATAAAATTATATAAAAAATTTAATACTTCTCTAGATAATTTCTAAGGTTTGTAATTAAATTCGTATATATTGTAGATTTACGTCAATGTACATCATTATAGAATTTAATATACTGTTATTGTTTGGATAGGGGAGGAGGGTGCGAAGAAAATTATGACAGAATATAGGGCCGTAAGTGTCGAAAGTTTGAGATGCACTGTTGTGCATATCATATATTTGCATAGTAAATTATTACTAATTCAATCAAAAGCAAAGAGTTTTAAATTTCATATAATTACATAAATTTTTAAAAATCAATTTGCAAAGAGCTTATCAAATTGCTTGTACACAAACTTATATATATTGATATCATATATTACAATACAGTAGTGCACACATGATTTTTTAAAGGGGGGGGGGGCTGGAGCTACCATTCTCCTATCATACTCCAACACGCCGCCCAACATATTCTTTTGATTTTGTCAATTTTTCGGCAACAAAAAACAGAGTAAAATTAATTATTGAATAAATATTTAGCATTAATTAATAAAATTAATAATTAATAACATGAAATTAATTAAATAAATGTTAAGTATTATGTGCATAAAATTATAATCAAATGAAAAATAATCAAGAGCAATGGGGGCCGGACCCGGGGACCCCCTCCCTTGAGTGTGTCACTGTTAGAATATTTTTTCATTTACTTCATACAAGAAAAATAGACAATTTAAATATTATTTTTTTTTCAATGGAGTTAATAATGCTAGTTGAGCATAGATTTGATAAAAATTGAGAAATACTAAAAACGCCAAGTTTGCTCAATATTAAAGAAAGTATGAATGCATGTTAGGAAAAAAAATAATCCACAGAAAAAAATGAGTTGCTGTTTTTAGTTATAAGTTACAAGAAACATCTTGTCTAAATGATTGGGAACTAAAAGCATCAAAAGGAAGAATTAATAAAAATGAAATAAACTGTTAAATTCTTTTTTTTTTTTTTGCTAAAGAAGATCATCACATTTTATGCTAATGGAACAGAAGGAAATATTGGCAATGAGAATAAAAGGAAACCAATAAAATATAATCTCCTATGTGAGAAAGACAAACAATGTCATCTAAAGGCAGAAAACACTTAGAAAAATTTTAAAAAAATCATGACACAAACTTTAGCAACACCAAACGTTTTTCATTCTACGAGTTTTGCTGCAGTTCTCTCATAAAGTAATGAGATTAAAAGAATTGTAGGCATTGGAGGAGCTGCTTTTCCAAAAAAAAAAGAAAAAAAAAAGTAATAATACTTGTTTGAACAATAAGAAAAATATATATAAAGGAACTGACATAAGAATGTCATTCCATTGATTATAACGCTGAAACGAATCTTTTAAAAACTTGAATAGATTAATTTGAGTACATTTCTAAAGTTTATGTTTTTCCTTTCATTCTTTTATCTTCGTATCACAATAATACAGAGAAAAAAAGACTATAAATCAAGGCATATTTCTGTTGAAAACGTATATCATCCTCGAATAATTCTCAAAGAAGGCGCATCCGTTTTTTTGTTTATTGAATGTATAGTTTATTAGATTATCTTAAATTAGGAAAAAAGAAATTTAATTTTAAAAATTTAAAATCATCAATCATGAATAACTAGTTCTACCAAAACACATTTTTCTTAATATAAGATCCATAGGATAACACGCATTGCTATATTTCAACAAATATTAGGATATTGTTATGATTGAATTTTATTTTTAAGTCATTTATTAAAAAGAAAACTATTTATGCCGAAACCAAAAGAAAGGAATTAAGATTAAATATTAATAAATACACACGTTCTTTATCAAGTATTTTAAATGTATATTATGTATGATGGGCATTAAAAATTATTTGGAACTAACTAAAGTAAGAATTATTGAATTATAGAAATAACTTCAAAATTAACTTCAGACATTAATTTAATTTTTCGGAAGCTAATTAGATTTCTTAATAAATATTATTAATGGTTGAGTATGAAATGCGAAATTTGCATACATAACTTCTTTTCAGTCGCTAACATCATTTAGATACAGTAAGTTTCCCCCCAATGCACCACAAAATGTTTATGTTTAAAAAAGAAATGGAAATAGTAATATTTCTATCCGTATTCTAAAATAAAAAAAAATTCATTTAGGCATTTATCACTATATTTATTATAATTTTAAAAATTCAATATTTCATCATTTTTGCTTTATAACTTTAGTATCCTTGTTCTAACTAAATCTTAACTGTATCATGCTTTTTTTGCAGCAATAATTTTTATGTTCAATGCCATGGACACAAAAAGGTATAAAACAGGTATGTATCTGATACATTACAGAGATTGTTCTGATTTTTAATAGCTTTCAACAATAAATTTAATCAGTCATCCTTTTTTTTTTCAATCTGTATCAGCAAAAATAAACTATTAAATTGCATTTCAATCTATCCAAAATACAACAGCAATTTCGACAAAATACATCAATACAAAGTTTATTTGTAAAATAACTCATCACTGAAGGATGAAATGGTAAAAAATTCATCATTATACAAAGTAATTTAAAAGATTAAATTAGCAGAGTGTTTTTCCACCACGTTGGACATCAACCATTGCTCCAAATCTCATCATTGATTGAAACCTTTATTTGTAATGTCTTGTCAGTTTTGCTCAAAATTATTCTGTTGGATCACTCTTCAATATATCCTGGATGACTCATTCTCGAAGACGTGTTCGATAGGTGGAGACAGATTGAGTCAGTTACGCATTCTGGCCGACAAAGAAATCTCGCACATTGCTTGTCACATATTGTAGCACATTGACCTGCTAGAAAAGGCCGCAGTCAACCTTTGAATTGTAAGAGTGAACAATAGCTTTAAAACCTCTATGATATAGTGCAATTCGTCCTCGTGCTAATATGTCAAATTAGTGGGCGCAAGCAGGGAACTGAGAGGGAGGGAATATTAACGTCTCACTTTTCAGCTACTCGAGGGCTTGGCAAGGGACCTCGTCATTTTAAACCAAGGTCAAGTTCCGAGGATGACAATTGAGCTGGTGCATACACCCTTTTCCTAGCTTCCCCGCCCCACCAACAGGAGAACGTTTGAGCCTCGACATATTTAGCACGCAATTTGTGACCACCCCATTGCACGGCAAATCTTGCACTAGGCTCCGATATCTTGACCACGCAATATTGGTGTTTGCAGAAACTACAACACTGTGTACAAGAGTATGAAAATGCATGAGGCAATGGTTAAAAATATTATATATCCCATTGAATATCGTGTTAAGTCAGATGGAAGAGGAAACAAAAATAATTGCGCTAGTGTATGACTTGCGGACATTCTAATGTTTTGTAAATAGCGTCGGACGATACGTATGAACACCAATCATGGCGCAATATACTGTAGTGGAGGGATCCATTACAGCCATACATAGTATATTATGTCAGTTATGAAGTGCACATATTACTTATAGTGTGTGACGATTTTGGAACGACAGGGTCTTTGTGTCCAGTTGTTCTCTCCTCAACACATAAGTTATGCTATTGTTCAGTCCAACAGAATCTCCAATTTCTCGTAATGGTAATCCGACTTCTAAATATGCAAAATTTCTTTCTCGGTATAACTCCAAAATGTGCTCGATACACACTCGTGTTCTTTTTAGAAACGTGCTCAAATTGCCCACTGAGAGCTGCGACAAGAAGAAAGCATTTTAATACTTCAATACTGCATTCTGTTTCCTTTTCAAATTCAGCTCTTTGGCGGTGTTGTGGGTAATAATAAGGTACGCCTGAATGAAAACCCCAATCAATTGTATGTCCCACAGATGTATAGTTCTAATGAAAATCTCAAGGAATTTGGTTATATATTTCCAGGTGTTAGTGTCGTTTTTTTTTTTTTTTTTTGTAACAAAATATGTATTATTATGCGGAAATATATATTATTCTGAGAAAAATTTAACAATTATCACAGTCATAATATAACACAGTTTAAAACTAATAAAATAATATAAAAATGAAAAGTAAAATCATTAACTTTCGCAAAGAAAAGAAGAATATAAAGTACATATAAGAACATAAGTAATAATAAATAATAGCTAGTGTTGTAAAAAGGCAGAACAATCCCCATTGAATAAATTATACAATTGTTCATATTAATTGCTCAAATAAAACTGCAATTTACATGTATTATGTAGTTTTATTTGTGTTTTCTTTTTTCTCAAAAATCCTTATTGATGCTCTTTTGAGTTAATTACTGAATCTGCATCATCCAACACTTCATTGATAAATTCTTCAGCTTTTGATGAACCAGTAGCTCTTGCTGCTTCCTGGAAAGTTGAGTATTTAGTTCCGTTGATTGTTAATAAGTCTTCGTATGAGGACGATTCCAATCCATTCAATCTTTGCGATTATATTTAAGTGATAACTTGCAATAATGTACTATTGCAACCATATTGGAGACCATATTATAAAAACGAAGCACTAATTATTCAGCTTGTACGATACAAGCCAAATCACAGTTGCCAACTTAGGGAGTTATCTTGAAAGTTGTCATTGTTTCGGTAGCATATAAAAAAATTATTACACCATAGCGAAAGACTTTTTTATATATAGAGAGAGAATATGTGATAAATTCACAATATTAATTTTAATTATAGAACCTTCTATTAAACATTCAAATATTTTATTTCTATGACAAAATACGAGCTATTTTTGAACTTTGGAAAAAAATAATTTGGAGGAGGAGGGGGGGGGGATATGGAACACATAAACCTTCAATTATAGCATAAGTAAAATACAAACGATCAAGCTGTTGCATTTATAAAATAAATTCAACTTTTTTAAGGAAAAAAAAAACAGAAACCGATTATATTCATTCATTTCTAGCAAAAAAAGGAACAAAAAAAAAATTATTTGACATTCGAAGGTCGGGAAACAAAGAAGCATGTATTCACTGAAAAATAATTGAATTCATTCTTTCATTTTTGTGCGAACCTAACATTATAATCTGAAAAGAACAATGAAATTTAACTCATGAGTTTCAATCCATAAATTGAAAATAACAGGGCCGTTTTATTTAGGAACAATTTACATTTTTTATGCGAAATTTCTTTTTTATTCAATACAATTGTAATAAACCCCAATCATTTACACTCACAATAAGAATGTCGCTTAATTAAAAATCTCATTGTGTCTGTAATGAACTTATTTCTTATTAATAAAATTTTTAGCTACTAATGAAAAAAAGAGAGAATTCAGATATTTAATTTCCAAACGTTTACAGTCACATCATTCATTGCAAGGCGCATGTAATTATATCCTGCAAGGAGATACTGTGCAATATCACCAATCGAAAGTAACTTAATGCAAATTGAAAACAGCTCTGAGACTTAAAAATGAATTCATTCTCCCTCCAAAAGGCAAATAATCGATTTCTTTTTAATCTTCGTTGTTTCATTTAAATATTGTTTTCTAATTTAATCTCATATATTTTTTTTTAGTTTGATGCTGCAATGAGAACAAATGTTTAATTTCGATTACATTATCGATTTTTCTTGAATTACTTATAAAAACTGATAGAATTAATTAAATTTAGTTATATTTATGTTTTTTTAAGTATTATTATTTCTTTTGTAAATTTTGAATAACAAAGACAGAGCTATAAACTTTATAGAAAATTTACTCCAAACTCTTAAGTACTTTGGAACTTTATAAAATATATTTAATTTTGTAACTAAAAGAACTATTAATTTACCACACTTTAAAATAAACAAGTGTATATCATGTACCAAACTCACAGTACTTTTTTTAATTCTGCTATTCAAATTGTATCAAAGAGAAAAATATATTCCTGTTAAAGTTAAGAATTGTGCAACGTAATATGTTAAAACATTTTTCAACAATTTTTTTCCCATCCAGAAAGAAATTTAAGATTGATTCTGAAGTAATTTGTTCCAAACTTTTACGTTAAATTTCTTTAGAAAAACAGCTGTTAAACTTATAATTCCAAGAATAAAGTCGTATTCCACACTGGAATTTTTATAGGAAACGGTGCTATTTATACCTGGTTTATTCGGTACATACATTTTTGATGTCCAGCTTTTTACTGTACAGAATATAATATATACAAATCTTCCTTTATAAAATAAAATCGAACTTCATATGCGTAGCACATGAACACATTTGAATCATACCGTATATTAGTTCAATGTATAGGATTCATAAATATATTCAATTGATAAATATTTTCCTAACTTATTAATCATTATAATACATATACATGTAGATGTTGTATGTGCTATAAATTTAATCTAGAATGCTACCAGATTATGATACACAAATTAGAACTACAGGTCTAATATCAACTCAATTTTTTCTTGTGCTCTATCATATTTCTTTTCTTTTATACAGCTCAAGACCATGACATTATGTTTCCACTTTAGGTGTACTCCCTTTATAAGGTTTCAATATTAATAACCTCTTAATTTTCGAAGCTAAATATAAATATTTAACATTGCTGAATCTGTTGTGATTGTAATTTGTAGTTTAGGCTTTTCGATGTTGCATAAAACTATTTCTTCAAAAAATTGTGAAAACAATGTTTACACTGATTCAGAATATTATTTATTTTGTGTTCATGTTTTAATTTTGTGTAATACTACTGCAGACAGTTTATTTTGACGATATAGTTTGTTAAAAAAAACAGGAAACTGGATTCAATTTGGTTACCAATGTGTTCTCTTCTTTACAATCTTTATATATAGTTTAATACACAGTTAAAACTCAAACTCAAGACAAAGATACGTAATATCGATCTATACCTTCTCCCAAGAAAGAACCCTTGCCTTACGTTAATGAATTGTTTTACTACAAAATTTTGCTTTGCATGAAAAATATGTTTTAAGTTTTTTTTCTTACTTTAAAGTAAATCTTCATTACTAAAATGTTTGACACTTCATTATTTCTTCTAAATTCAAATTAATATATATACTTTTTTTATTTTATTAAATTGCAGTGCAGAATGAATGCTCGTGCAGTTTTGTACCAAACTCTATGCACGTTTTATGTATCTACAATCATTTAATGCTTCTACATATGAGATGTTAATTATTAATGAGAAAACATTCCCCGAACGAAAATACTTAAGAAACAATGTGCTTTCGAAAGATTCAGTGTAATTCTAAATGATGGCTAAATGTTCAAGCACTGTAAGCACAATAACCATCTAAAATATTTATTAAGAATATAGACTAAATATGTAGAAATCACTCACTCATAAATCAATTTGGAAATCACTAAGTAATTTCAAACTAAAGCAGTTGCCGTAAAATTTTTCCCGAAACTTACGAATTTTTACACTCAGCCTTCTGGCCTTTCTTGATTTTTTTTTAAATTTTACGCTAAGAAATTAATAATTTTAAGTAAAAGAAATGGCATATATTTGTGAGGTTCTGATGTCATATCAGCTGTTTTTAGAGAATTTTTGTCATAGTTATAATTTGATAAAAATATTAGGGCTTAGGTTTGATTATATGCAAAGATGACACCTATTGTTTTGTCTATACGATGATATGGTTATTAGAGAAAGAAAAATATCTTCATTTCTTTCAATGTTTGATTACAAATTTCGAGAAGATATTTTTCTATTTTTGTGTTTAAGGTAAATTTAGATACCCAGAAAGTTAACGTAGTTAATTCTAGTTCCTTGTGATATCTAAAAGAAATAGAATGGTTAAATTTATCTTAAGCAAGAAAGTGAGGAAAAATATTAAATTAAAGGATAAAACTTTGAAGTCAATATATGCAATTGCACTTTCTTTATATTCCTTTCACTTCCATATTTAAACTTAAACTTATAACATGACTTTGCTTCCCCTAAAAATATTCGGAAATACCTAAAATACGTTTTGCCTCAATGTGTTTGACATTGTGAGAAATATTTTAAACGCACGTCATCAGAAATTCTCTGCGAAAAAATAAATATAACATAAGTTTCCGAAAGATGTTAAAATGCAATGCTCCAAATATTTTTACGTTGAATCCTCTCCTATTTCTTTGTTATTTTGCTGAAGAGGCGTTACCTCAGTGTCAGGCATAGATTTTTTATGCCAGTAGTTGCTTAAGAATATCAAATATATATTCATTGTTTTGAGCTTTCTTAAATATTATTCTTTAGGAGAAAACGCTTCATAAATTTCTGCTACAGTAGAAAACTACTCAAGATACTTAACATTTAATTTGGTGAAATTGCTATTTCCCTGTATAGTTTAGAAAAAAAAGATTATAAAATGAGAATATTTGCATATTAATGTCTTGCATATTATATATGCCTTGATATATATATATATATATATATATATATATATATATATGCCCCTTTTCACTGTCCTAAATCCGTGAGAGCTCTGGAAAACATATTTGTTTTCCTTTTTAGTTCATTGTAATATGTACTATATTAATTATAACCTTACTTAAAACAATAAAGGAAAGCATTTAAATTAGATATAGTCGTACTAATGCAACACATAGTGTAAATCTTACGAGTTTCTGCTATAACTTTCAATATCATTTTAAAGCAATCACAGTCACATGTTAAATAAATTTATGTGTTTCTGTCCAATCAGTTTACACTTCACACTCTTGCCAAATTTTTTTTTTTTTTAATGAATTTTTTTTTTTTTTAAAAAAGAACATGTTTGTCTAAAATGTTAGCCATTATATATTTATGTACGAATGAAGTGAATATTATTTAACTTAATCAAATCCATTCATTATCAGAAAGTTTTACAGCAAATTATTTCAGATTCACATCTGAAAATATTTACATTCAATTAATTCTTAAGGTATCTGTACAACGAAATTTTTTTTTTGAAAAACTGTAATATTTGCTATTAAAATATTTTTACTGAGGAAGTATAACTTAAAACCATGAAAAATACATTTAATAGATGTTACCTGTAATACACAAAACATTTTAGAAAGTAAAATATAGTGTAAAAAGTAATTAAATTGATTATTAGAACAACACAAATAACAAATACAAACAAAATATTATTTTTCTGTAAATTTGATGTTGATCATCATAAAATTTTTTAGGACTGCTACTATTTTCCTGATGATAATCAATTTATTACAACGTTTATCAAGGTTCGAGTAAAAGAACATTGAAAAATCATTAAAAAAATTATTACGAGCATGATATATATCTTAATTACTAAAAACCTATCAACTATATAATTGTGAAAGTGGTAGGGGTTCATTAAATCTATAAAACAAATGTAGCTTTTCAATTTAAACTAATTTGGTTCACAACTTTTTTCTGATATTTACGTTGTCAGATACCGATATGTTAAAAAAATTCATTTTGTGAGATAAATCAGAAATAAACTTTCACCTACAATTTTTAAGATTAAACAGAATAAGATATACTTAAAATGCTTCTGATCTATAAATAATATCTTTTTTGCTCTCTAAAACAATGATTTTTTTTCCTTGTATCTCTTATAAATTTTTCTACGCTGCTTTACATTTTGTGTTGAATGTCGTTCTGCATCGTTGATTCTGTTGATGTCAAGATGTTTGTATGATTTTAAAGTAAAGCTATCAGGAGTTATATTAAGTATTTTTTAAAATGTCAAAATAATCCTTATACCCATCATTATATAAATTGGATCACAGCATCCAATTCATCAGATTTTAAAGTTTTGAGGCACACAAAAACTTCTTTCGGTACTCTCTGCCATATGATGGCATTAAACCACTCATTTGAATTTTGTGTTTTGCCATACAGGCTTTTAGTAAGCAGTTCATCGGTACAGGATTCTAAATATGTAGGCTTAATCAGGTTTAGCACTTCATTTGATAAGCCTTTATACTTTTATTTTGGCTTTTTGCCGCAAGATTGTGCTCGCTGGTAGTAGCACCAACTAACTTTTCCAATGGGACACTACCCATGCATCGGTTTTTAGACACTTGATGAGCTATGAAACAGGGCCGCAATAACATTTTGCTGAAAACCGTACAGGTTTCCAACATTACTACGAACAGCAATCCCATAATATTTTTGCAATCGGTCAATAAAAGAGTTGGTGAGTTTGCCTTTACCAGACAGATTTTTGTTTTTCGACTTTAGTTTGCGCAATGTCGCCCCTAATCTCTTTACATTGAAAAATAAAAATATAAACAAACAATTTTTTTCGTCTTCCGCGATACAGACGTTTACTTCCGGTTTCAAAAAGTAGCTACAGAGTAAAATTCAAACCCTCACATAACGTAAGTTCTAAATAAGATAGAAACAAAATTTAAACACCCCATTTAAAAGAAAGCATTTCATATTTTAAAATAACATCGAAATTCAAAAATCGAAAACTTTGACCGAAATGGCCTTTTGAAGGTTTACGGATACCTTAAGCAACAGGGAGAAAAAAAACATGAAAAAACTTCCAAACAAAATTTAAATATTAATTTATTTAACAAAATGCATGAATTAATAAATAAGAAAAATTATTACTTAAAATTATATTCGATTTAAATCATAACCATGTATAATTCCAATCGAATAGATATTTTATTTTAAACTTCCATTTTTGTCTCATCATTTGTGAATTATTGATCATTATTTAAAATAGTACACATATATGATTTATTTTCAATAATTTTTAATTACATTCAAACATGATCCATAAGTTTTAATACATGGCTTAGTGAAAAAAAATTATACGGAAAATCAAATATACATTTCATCCACCGTAATAAAAAGGCTGGTACACCTACATATCCTAAAAAAATTATATAAATAGCTCTAATTAAATTCATCCTCTGGAAAAGAACTTTTGCACAAACACAGTCTTAACCCCTTAACTTGTTTGCCTGTACATCATATTGGCTATCGAAAGTTGGAAACAGCTGATTAGCCCGTACGCTGTACGAGCAAAAGAATAATTTCTTCTTTTTTATCTTTGATGTGCGCATATTTTTAATTCTTATAGTCGGATTATTAGTGCTATAATATTTTTAACAGATGTAGTTTGTCCCTGGTAGTAAAATACTGAATGAGAAAAAATGTTAATGAAAAGATAATTCAAAAAAAAAAAAAAAAAATGGTATTATATTGTCCCCATTCCATTATACGACTTAGTGGCATACGTCATGCTTTTAATTCTGTATGCATATATATATACACCCACATAAAATCTTCAAATGTTCGAGAAAGAAATACGAACATGATTTCTTTTTGTAAGCATGAGAGAAATTCTTTTAACATATATGAAGATTCTTCCTTTTGTATACAGATTGTATTTATAGAAAGCAAACATTTAGGGGGTTTTGCGTTCCACAATTATAAAATAAAATAATATTGTGTGGAAACTTTAAAATTGAAAATCATAGTAAAATTCTACCATTTTCACATATTATTAAGTATAATGATTAGTTATTTACAATAAAAAATATACCTTCTTAAAATGTACTAAATATAAAAACCACAAAAAATCTCCATTTTTTTAAAAACAAAAGTTGTCGCAAGTTGTCGGATACCTTAAGGTGTTAAAATATGCTTTTACAAATTACCTTAACACAATTTAAGCTTTCTGTTTATACCGTATTAATATAAATAATTTTATTAGTAAAAGTATATAAATGTCTATTCAAAAGTAGTTTTTTTTTCAATATAATCATTCCTTAATATGGCATTCATCAAGGGAAAAGATTGTTAATAAAAGGAAGACATATAGCTACTCGTTCGAATTAATGTTATATCAGAAATATTGACATTTAAAACTCTTTTATTAGTGGTAAAATTTAAAAAAATAAAAGCTTTTACTAGGAAGTATAATTTAAAGCTATAATGTTTTCGGAAACATCTTGTAAAATACATAATTTCGTTAGGATATTCTATTATCATAAAACTCCCACATTTGGGTTCACATAACGTTAAACATAATTAATGCTGACATTTTTTCTTCTTCCTTTTCTTCTAAATGTGAGACTTGAATGTAAGGCAATGTATTGATAGTGTCCGTGTGTCTGGGAACAACATAACATATAACTCCCACGCTGTTGAATGTAACGTGTAATATTTTTTTTTTGTATTTCTATCAGAAAATATGCGATTATACATTATGAAAGATATTATCTATATATTCTTCCATTTTCCTAATTTATTGGGAATGAACTGAAAAAAGAAGTGTAAATATTTCCTTGCTCAATATAATACAAAAAGAAAACTACATATCAGTTAATAAACCTTTTTCATGTATTCATGGGAAATATATAATACTATAGAAAAAAATAATAGTTTTTGCGATGTTCAAAATTATAAAAACTTTTCTTTAACTTTACAATTAATTTCTATACTTATTTTTAAACTTGGGAATGATAGAATGTTCTGGGAATTGTATGCTAGTGGTTATTATCTATATTCCGTAGCCATAGTTGTTTCAAGGGGTATTGCCATGAAACTACAGAAAACTACCCAGGTACAAGAGATGCTGTATATTAATGAGTAGTTACTCAAAACCTTTATGCTTGCGTAGTGGGGAAGTTAGAAGAGTTAGGAGCCAGTCCACGTGTCGTTTTTAGGGGGCCTTCTCAAACGTTCAATGGTCATCACCAATATCCCTCTTATTGCTGTAGAATGTGGCTTTAACAAACCCTCACTCAAAATAGAATGCCTGGGGCCAAAATAATTATCTAAATAAGAAATTTAACTTAAAGTCGTAAGTATACTATAATGTTGCATCTCTTTTACAATTAATTTTTTTACACAAACTGACATTAAAATTTTCATGAATATTTCTGAATTACATAAATATTTCAGTAATAATATGCAACGCATGGTGCATATTTCATTATAATGTTTATTTTTTTGTTTGTTTTCTAATTTTCAAATCACTTAGTCAAAATTTTAATTTTGTGATAATTTTTTTTTGCTTCAACAATTACTAAATGATTGAATTATCTTCAAGATCAAATTTCCTTAACTAATTTTATTAAATTAATTAAAATTTATACTTAAGGAACCAAATTAAAATGTTTTCCATATTTGTACGAGGTTTGATTGATAAGTATGGTTTCCAGTAGTATAAATAAGTTTCGGATAAGGAAAAATGGTAACACAGGTATTAAAATGAAAAATTTATTATTCTTACACATTGTTAATTGTTAACTCATTTCTCAACATAGTCACTACTAACAGCTACATATTTGTTCAATTGTGTATTTCTTCATTTTGTCCATATAGAAAGATTCTGGTTGGCTGCGTATCCATTTGGGCACGACTGCCTAAACATTGGCATCCATTGAGAAAAGTTGACTTTTCAACCTCTCGTTCAATTTTGAGAGCAACCAATAGTTCAACGTAGCCAAATCTGGGTTGTAAGGAGGTTATGAAACCACTGTGATTTTCAGTTTTCCCATGACTGTATTTGTGCCCTGTAATACGGTCATACATTGTCGTGAAATAAATGAAAGACGTTTATTTCCTGTCTGATTCTGCGAATGCGTTGCTTGAGAGATCGTACTGCTGTACAGTACCTGTTGAAATTCACCACCAATTCTTTATTCAGAAATTTCATGTAATGTAAATCACTTGCATCCCAAAAGCTGGTGAATATGACATTTGTTGCTGACATTAAAATTTTGAATCTCTTGACCCTCGGAGAACAAGGACAACGATGTTCCACGAATTGCTTCTTGTTTTATAGGTCATAATGATGAATCCAGGATGCCAAAGTTGAAGCAGCCATGCTCAAATGGATACGCAGCCAACCAGAATCTTTGTACATGGACGGAATGAAGAAGTGTATATAACGATTGAGAGAAGGACTGTGTAGCTATTAATGGTGACTATGTTGAGAAGTGAGTTTACAATATTTAAAAGTAATACATTTCCTTCATTTTGATACCTCTGTTATTATTATTCCTTGTAGAACATTTATTTTACACTATTGGAGACTTTACTTATCAATCACTCCCTTATAAACAAACATAAATAACAATTTAGTGTGTATTATTCTGATAATTAGAAAAGCTAATTTAAGTATACTCTAATGATACATGCATAAGATAAGCGTTCCTTACATTTAAAATACGGTTTTTTTTTAAGTTCTATATATCATATTCTTCGTGTCTAAATATTTATTATTCTGTAAACTTACACACACACAATGTATATAAAAATATACATACATCATGCATTATAACATACTTCCTTGTAGAGGGCAACTCAAAGATATCAAAACAATAAAAAGTGGACATAGCATTCCTATAAAAAAATTATAAATAAAAATAATTGACATAAAATTACTTTAGGAAAATATTATATGCAGGAAGAACACCGTGTTATTATTTCCAAATATTTTTTTCGTAAGAAATGTACGATAAATAGAGGTAGAATATAAAGTTTTAACAGTCAATAGCAGAACATAACTGAAATGATTAACTTATTTGCTGAAATGCTATTACGAACTTTTACGCACGTTTAAACAAAAAAGCTAAAGACAAAAAACAAAACAGCAAATATATAAGAAAAAAAATAATACAATGAAATCTTAGGATGGAGAACGCATGCCTGAGTTCAAGAATCGTTGCTTTGACTTCGTAAAGTTTAACAATTTTCTCTTTGAACAAATTTCGCTTCAGTTGCTACCCTAATCAATAACGAAAGGAAGTAAGCTTTACTTTGGCATTGTTTGGGAAGTGTAATGTTTGAGTTGCAAATACAACAAAGAAATTATACTGTGGAAAAAAGATCTATAAGACTTAAGCAGATTATATATATATATATATATATATATAATTTATGCATAAGTGTTAAAAAATAAGTATAATTTGGTTTAGTTTATCATTTAAAATGTTATATTGGTGTTATTGGTATTTAAAATGTTATTAGAAAATTGGCCAGAATTATAGAATCTTCTGAAAAAACACTACTATAAAATAATAGAAACCGTAATGCAAATACTTGTACTGAATGTGGTAGTGAAAAGGAAACCATTATGCCAAATTTTAAAGTAGATTATTCAATTTATTATTTTTTCTCTGTATACACATTCGGTAGAAACTACATTTAAATGTGGTGCCTCAACACTAGATTAAAAGTTAATACATTCGCTTTCCCAGTTCCACTGTTTTTTGGGGTTAAAAGAAAAATACAAATAAGCATTTTTTTGTCTGATCCCTGCTGTTCTGTCGTATTTACTACACGTATAAAGTGTTTGGGTCAATATGACCTTATTCAGAAAACAAAATGTTCTTTCAGTAAATGACAGGTTTCATTTAAGAAATAGTTAAAACAATAGTAATATAAGTTTAAAAATACTTCTAATAATATAAAGCATTTATAAAAGTAACAAAAAAATACTTTAAATTATACTTACAGTAATAATTATTATTATAAGTCTTCACATTTTGGTAGGTTTTGCCTTTCTTCAATGTATGGATAAATGAGTGATTTTCCCAGTTATTAAAAAAATAGCCTTTGTTTAGTCAATTGGTTTTCATCCCTATTACTATGTATTGAAGTTCATAGAACAAATACATTGTACACAGAAGTATCAGAAGCGTGTTATATAATATCATCTTGGGTATAAGCGATCTTTTTTCAAGTGTATGAGCTTAGAAGTTGATCAACATTCACCACCGCCCCTTTATTTGAATTATAATCTAAGATTATAAGTGGTTTTTTGTCAGGTCTGTTTCTAACTTCTTTGCCATGATGCAAAGTGCTTACAAGAATAACATTCGTGTTCTTTTTTGGGATACAGTTTACAACTGCTGTGTCTTTTGTATAATAAAATAATGAGCTGTGAACTTCTTTATTTGGCATTTCTTCAGAAAGTTCTGGTTTATTTTGTCTAATGGTGAGAAGCATAGGCGTTTTCTATTTTAGAATAAATTTCCCTTAGTTGTAACATGAGAAAAAATACCGCATTCAATATTATGCCCCGAATACCCATAAGTGAGATCACACACTTCTCGCATTCCTTGATTTTTCTCTGACTTTGACCCTTGTTCTTTACCAGCGTAAATTTGTCTTTTCAGTACGAAGTTTTACTGTCACATAAAGTCCATATTTTGATATAGCATATTAAGATGACTTACATGGTATGTACTGTTTGTAAGGACATCGGCCCCAATATCCTACTAATTGTTTATCTACAATAATATTTTCAGTCGGGTTATATAATTTTGGTAGGATTACTATTCACTTTTCCCAGATATCTCGCACTGCAGCTAATTTATCCAATTTTCTTCATTCTTGACGAGTGGATTTATTATCAAAACGAATAACTCTTGACATGTTGCAAAATGTTTCGAGGGTCATTGTTACCCGAATTATATTTCTGCTAGTTTCTTTATCCCATAAACTTTTTGTTAATCTCCATATGATTTATAAACACTAGCTAAAATTAATAATCTAATGTATGCTTGAAAAGTTTTAATATTTTTCAACTTTTTTCCCATAAACTTTTATCCTTCAATTTTTGTTATTTTTCATAATTTCGTTTTCAATTTGTAGAATTGAATACTGCCTCAAATGCACTTTTTACGACTGTTACCCTTTGCCGTTGCATATCTTTTGACTCCTGGAGTAGTTTTTTATAATATTTTCAGCTGTTGGTTGAGAAGAATGCAAGAGTGGATTCAACTTCCACTTTTTTTCACGATTCTTGAACTGAATACTCTCTTCACAATTCATTTGTTGATAATTGGTATCCAAATAGTTGTCAGAACTTCCCCTCTCCATTTCATAACATACTAATTTTCATACTCGGATACTTCTTTGCTGTCAGAAGCTTCTATTAGTTTAGCTCTGTAAGCGTGACTGAAATGTATGCAATTTGCCATTTTTTTCTTTCCTTTTCACAACCACATCTCCTTTACTGTAGATCAGAAAGTGAAATACACCAGAAAAAAAATAATAAACGTTGCAATAAAAGCAAGCAGTTTATCCCTCTGTCAATCTTATCAACTTTTTGACCTTGCAGGTGTTCTCTTATCATGTGACCAAACACAAACGTCAATGAAATAAGTTTTGAAACTGAATAAATTAGATAAACTTTTGTTATTCTTTTATTTTAATTCAATCGAAAAAAAAGTGAAAATATATGAGTAAAAATAAATTATTTTTTTTATAATTGGACATATTGATCCAGAAGATACATTAGGTATGAATAGAAAAAATATTCCTTTGAAACACAAATTAACATAAAACCCTCTAGAAGTACATATTTATATTGCTTATCTACAATACCAAGAAATATCCCTGTTATATATTTTTTATGAAAGTATAAAGTTTATTTCGGGTCATATAAACCCGAACAGAGCAGCAGAGTTAAATAAGTAAATCCTTCGCAAATGCAATCAAGACCATTTTATTACATTCCACGGATTTCAAAACAACTACGCTGATAACATGGCAAGGAAAGTAATTAATTTTCAGAAAGACGGATACATACGTCCAAGGCACTAAGAGCATCGATTGAGGAAGACGGGTATATACGCCAGTGGCAGTTAAATGGTTAAGCTCCAGTTATATAATATGCTTTTAAAGTGCCACATCTCTGTGATTTTTTTTAAGTAGTTATGGTTATTGAACATAAGCTGTTTTCATTAATTAAATAAAACAATTATGTTGAAACCACTTTCTTTAATAAATACTATCCATTACCCACTCTCTTCAAAAGGTATTTAATGATGTTGGAAAACATATACTGTTTATATATATGTATAAATTATTGATGTTTAATTCTCATCATTGAGAATTGTATTGTATTGAAAAGTATACCTGAAACACTCGCCTCTTGATATAAAAAGAAAAGAACTTTTAATCAATAATTTCCAATAATATCTAAAATTGAATTAGAATGAGATTTTTTGAATACTCGTGATACAATAACCTAGCCTTTTCAGTGGAACTCTACTTCATAAAATAAACATGGGTGACACATTTCAAATCTAAAGCTAATATAGCAAAAATTAAATATTTACTATCAATACGCCCTGGACACTGTTAAAAGTTCATTTCCAAAAGAAGAGTTCTTAGTGGATTTCAATGCAACAAAAGAAACATGCAAAGCAATATTTCATTACTTTAGTCCTAGTAGGTCGAAATCGGGATTTATTTTTGTCAATACGCACCATTAAGCCCCAGCTCCCACCCCCCAGGAGTAGGTTTCTGTAAAACCCATTCTTAGAGGGATCACTAATCAGCAAAAGAAACATGCTCAACAAATTTCTTGTATAGGGGTCTAACAACTCAAAAACAAGAATTTTTTTCTATAATTTCATTTGACCCCTTTTAATCCCTCTTGAGGGTCTATTTGCTCAGAATTCTTTGTTAAAGCATTTCTATTCTATGATAGTAGTATGCCTACTGAATTTCAAGACTGCACGTCTAATAGTTTAAAAATTGAAATAATTAACTACAAAGCCCCTTAAGCACCCGAAACTCTACTAAAAATTTAATTTTCCCAAATCCCCTTTTGTAGCTGATTTCTATTTAATAAAAGGGATCTACTTTCAAAATTTTAGTACTCTGCGTCTAATAGTATAAAAATAAAAATATCTGTAACGCCTCTTAATCCTCTGGAACGCCACTTCGGGGTGTCGATTTTCATAAAACTGATTTTGAAGCAAATATCTACTTCATGAAAGGAATTTTCGTAGTAAACATGAAAACTGTACGTCCAGTAGTTTAAAAATGGAAATAACTATTTATAACTCCCCTTCTAGTTCAATTTTCGCAAATTTCGATCTTAGCGGATCTCGAATCTATAAAAGGAACAAGTCTACCAAATATTAAGTATTAAGGTTTAATAGTTTCTGAGATACAGTGATGAGTAATTAGGTGAGTCACTTTTCTCGTTCATATATATACACTGATGTTTGTAAAAAATGCAACAGCATGAAAGAATCGTCAGAATTAAATAAACTATGCAGCAAATATCTATAGGACGGTACATGAAAAATTAAAATTTCAGAGCCACCGCGCAAGCGTGACGTGCTCAGCGCCCTCTAAACTGATGTTGAAAACGTATATATACATGGCTGTAATGGTATGTTGAAAATGATTATTTGTTAGTGGCAAAAGCTTAGGGAGACCTAAGAATGCATCCACGACTGTATAAGGAGAAAATCCAACAACTTCAGGAGTTTGAACGGGGGAGGATTATCGGCCTTCGAGGAGGAAGATTTTCCTATCGTGCAATAGGAGCTCAAGTGCAGCGGAATAGTTTCACAGTGATGCGAACTTGGAAGCCGTGGAACAACAAACACCGAACAACTAAAAAATCTGGCAGTGGACGAAGGAAGTTGATGTCAGCGCGCGACCAAAGACACCTGGTCCGCATGGCGGTGAATGACCGTACATTCTCCTCCAGGCAGTTGACAGTACGTTGTTCTACTGCTACAGGTGTACTAATGTCGGCTTTGTCGACCGTGCACCGTGGAATTCGCTGCACCGTGGAATGCTTGCAAGCGGGCATTGCAAGATTCCCTTTACGGAAAACCATCGATGGCTGCGTATGCAATTGATTAATGAGCGCAGATCCTGGCAAGTTGATTGGCACCCACTTATCTTTTAAGATGAATCACGCTTCAATTTGTGGGACCATGATGGACGTATTCGTTATATACTATGCCGGTGAACGCTGTCTCCCACAGTGCATTATCGAACGAAATAGCGGCCTAACACCCTGAGTTATGTTTTGGGGTGCGATTTCGTATCATGGATGATCCAATTTGCTACGAATTGAGGGTAATCTCAATAGCAACAGGTATGTCCGTGAAGTTCTACAGCCCAAAGTCTTTCCCCTCCTTCAAGGCATCCCTGGAGGAATCTTTCAGAAGGATAATGCACATCCACTTGTTGCAAAGACTGTTCGAGACTTTTGTTCAGCCCTACACATGCAATTTCTTCTATAGCCTGCTAAGTCACCGGATATGTCAACTATTGAGCACCTGCGGGATTTGGTTGGTCGGCGTCTTTCTAATGATTCACGTCCTGCAGCTTCAAAAGATGAAATTTTGCTGCGCATACAAGCAATGTGGAATTATCTTTCACAATCAAACATTCAAAATCTGTTTGACGCAATGCCACGTCGTATAGCAACACTTATTGCAGCGCTATGTGGCTACACGAAATACTGATTTCCGACACTTAAAGATGTTTTTTTTTGCTTTGAAAACCTCGTCATTTATTTGTATTAATACATAACGTTTGTGCATTAAATTTCATTTAATTCTGATGATTCCTTCACGGTGTTGCATTTTTTACAAACAGCAGTTTATATATAACGAGAAATTAAGCTTTATGCACATGCTACAGTATTTAATGCATTAAATAACAAATGTTGTAACATATCGGTGTACATCTATAACTGTACAAATATATTTTGGATTGTATTGAGATATCATTAAGCCATTGAACTACAAAACGAATTTAAGACATTCGTAATAAAAAACTTATATATAAATAATAATAGTAAAAAACTTATTTATATTTATACATGGTCTAGTATGTTTTATTTTAGCATTTGGAATCCTTTTTCATTTCTATGCATCATTTGCCTTTCGATACGTGGTTAATGATCTCATACTTCTTAAATATATATATATATATACCAAAACACGTGAAACCAATTTAAAATCCCACAGATAAGCCTTTAGCGGGAATTATAAAAAACAAATTATTCTCTCTGAAATCAGTATTTTTCTATTACCTCATTAGTAAAGTTAAAAACTGAAGAAAATTTCAAAAACCAAGATTTAAAAGAAAATTTTGAATTAGAATAAGCGTGCAACGTGAAATTCCAAGATTCAGAAGAAGAAAGGATTCTCAACACACCATTAAAAACGTCTTCATAATTAATGTCTTGAGGCAAAGTATTTAAAAAGTAATATTAAACATACAAAAGCATTAAAAACAACAATTAAGAAGGAAGCAAGAAAATGCTTTTTCGTAAAACAAATTTAATTCAAAGAGCCCAAATAAGCTTTCACGAATACACATTCAGGATAAAATTGTTTAACTTTCCTCGGTAATAATAAAGATAAATAAATAGTTTTATAAAAGTATCTGGAACATGAAATACTTTATTTACCTGGGTATGCTGTTCTCTTGTTTAGATTGTTTTATAATATTTTCAAGTTTTAATTTTGTTTAAATTTCTATTAAATAAAGTTGAAATAAAGCAATTCTCAACTAAAAATTATCATTTTTTAAGGCTAATTTGTTTTATGAAATAATAACTTAATTGAAAAAATAACAAAAATTCTTCAATTTTTTTTCTTTAACTTCAAACTGGTGAGTCAAAACCTTAAAGCGGTATGATAAAATTTGTCAACTATTAGATACTTGAAATGGTCTCACACTTTTGCTATGCATTGTTTAAATTGATTATTCAATTCATTTTATATTAATTGGAAATCCAAATAAAATTTCTAGGCCTTACTTTGTGTATTTTGAGTATTTTGTTTTGATTTTGTGAGAAAATCTATTCTTGTGCCATCGAATGGAAAACATTCGGTATAATGTTGTTCATAAAACTGGTGTGGAATCTAAACTCTTAGATTAGTCTTAAATAAAATATTGGCTGCCAAAGTTTTAAATTCGCATAATCTAAAGCCTAAGTACTCATAGTTAAAGATTATTTTTTGTGTATAATACTCTTAAAAATTTATAAGAATTATTCATTGTTAAAATCTGATTTCGTGCCATTTAGTTATATAATTAATTCCTGTTATTGAATAATATGAAAAAAAAATTGAATTTTAATTTCCGAACAATGTAGATACAATTTTATAGGGAAATATTTATTTCTTTTTTATGGAATCTTAATTATCTAAATATTAGCATTTATATTGAATACTACACGTCACTGAGAAATGTGCAGCTTATTTCCTGAATTCGTTTCTTGTTAGCTATTCTTCCACACGTAAGGAAAAAAAAATGTAGAAAGGAAATTCAGGTGCTTAAATTCCTCTTTATGTTTAGATTTGAGATAGAAATAAAATATAGTTTTAACAATGTATTTGAAAAAGTTTAGTAAAAAATGTGTCTTACATAAATAAAAATAAAACTGTAATTGTGTGTGTAAATATGTGTACATTAATCACATTCCTATGTATAAAAATGCATCCCTATCAATTTCGATACGTTTAAATTGTAATTATAAC
>BMAV01014628.1:0-19376 GCA_019973955.1 Trichonephila inaurata madagascariensis | reverse complement strand
CTATCACTCTCATAATTAATTATCATTATTTCATCAAGCTCTTCCCTTCTTTAATCAGTTTCAATATAGATTGCAAATGCCCATTTCTGTGTTTTTTGTATTCTGTTCATATGCATTAAACTATAATGAGTCATACAACATAGCTATCTTAACCACCAAGTCATTCACAGGAGAAAAATGCGGCTGGTGCATAGAAAATGTTTTGGAACAAAAGTTGTTATAAGTGGGTAACTCAGTCACCTCAAGTACTTTAAGATTGTAAAAAAGACGTTTGCCCTTCCCATAAAAGAGGGAGATATGTGGAAATACATTTTAGTTCCCATCAAGACTGTCATATAGGAGGATACTCACCAGGTCATTGGTAAGAAATAATCAGTTTCTCAGAATTAAAGATTTCATGAGCTTGGTCAGACTCTGTGACACGAATGACCCTGGGGGTTAAGCATGTGTGACTTAACAGTGACTTATATACTTTTCCAGTACATCTATTAATTAAAAATAAGTATTTTTTTTCCTTTATAACTTTTGTGTTTACCTCTTTATTTTTATTATTATACGTGCCAAACATCTTATTGCAATTGCTGTCTATGTTTGATAATATATTTATTTACAGTTCTTAATTAATTTTTTTGTATACTTCTTAATGAACAAAATATACTTTCGTAATAAGTATTCTTTAGTATACTTATTGTAATTATTATTATTACTTAACGACTTCTGAGATGTTATATATAAACTATTTTCTCTTCTAAGAATGGTACTATTTCGAAGCGTTACACTATATAGTTATCCACTTGTTTAAGCTTTAATTTAAATCATTGTTCTAAAGAACATAATTATAGGTTATCAGATTATATAGATTTTCTTTGCTATTTATCATTACATTAAAAGTTGATTCTAAGAGATTAGAAGTGTAATGTCGACAATTTTTTTGAGATGGACAACTTTTTTTTTTTTTCAATTGTTCAATTTTCAGCATCTGGAAAAGAAAGATAAATAGGCAAATTATGATTAGCATTTATGCCTGAATAATATATATTAACATAATATTTATCCTATGTTCATAATTTTATTTTTATTTTATATTGGATTCTAATTTGGATTAAATTGCTTACTTTTGATGGATATATATTATATGAAGCACTAATAATTATATAATTTACTGTGTATGTCTTGATTAAATTTAATTTGTACTGCAAATTAAATTAGAGTGGTGTAATTATTATTATTTGTCAATAATTCTTAAATTCAATTATTAAAAGTAAGGACAACAATATTTATTTGATAATATAATAATTATTCTAAACCACATAAAAATCTATGCAAATTTATTTTTTTTTTTATTTTTACGTTCCACAAATTATTGGCTGACAAATTAAAATTTAATCTTATATATTTAAATATATATATAATGATAAATATTAGGGGTGGAAAGATGATGGCATTAAAAAAAAAACTAAAATAATTTTTAGATTTATATAAAGTTAAGGTCTTTATTTTTTGTTACAAATGTATTCATTTAAAACTTACTGAGTCACATATGAATTATTTAACTTTAAATATATTTGTGTATTTAGCAGTGGTGCATTCTACGAAATAATTGTAAAGCTGTAAAAAAAAAGTATCAAGAAGTTTACTTCTCTTAAAGCCAGTGTACATATAATATAATTAAGTATTATAATAATTGTAAGTTTCTAATTAATTTTAAAGTAAAATAGTATATTTTGATGAAAATATAATTTTGCTCTTCCTCAATCAATTAAAATAATTATCGGCGGTTTTTTTTTTAAATTTCTCCCCTCTTTTGTGGTACAGCACAGATATGCCAAGTTCTTAGTTATATATTTCAAAAATTCTAGTTGAGTCTCTGTACAGAGTTCTGGGCTATACACAGGCAAAATATTATTATTATAGAAGCATTTTTCACAAAATGCGAATATTTTTAAAATGGGTCATTCTATGTTCATTTTTTGTCAAAATATTGTACTTAAATAATTTTTTATTGTAATACTATTCTGTAAACAATTTTATATACATTTCCTAATCTAAGTGTCACTAAATATCATAAATACTATCCATTTATACGCTTTAGCAAAATCACGGTTCTGAACGTAGTCGGATACCTTAACATGAGAAGAAGACAGACTCACAGGTTATGAAAAACTGATTATGATAATAAGGCTCCAAGTCCTATGTCAAAATACATTCATATTTAACAAGGTAATTTTATAGACACAGCTTAGATTAATACTATCGATAGTTTGTTTCTGTTTTCCTCTCGAACTCATTCCAATTAACTTTAAATAGTACTATTTATTTGAGTGTGCAATGGTTCCTTAACATTGAAACGTTTTCAAATCAAACAATCCATCAATGTAATTTCCTCTTTAGAATTTGAAAGACCCGAAGAGAATCTGTTTCAGGGGAAAAGAAAAAAAAAACAATTTTTTTATGTATATCTACAGTTTCACTATTAATAACTCTATTCATTCTGATATGCAGTGAAAATCGTTTATCACGAAATTGAGTTGACTGAAACATTTTTTCATGTTAAAGGCTATAGCAAAAAAACTTATATTCCACAAATTTAAGTTTATTAGAGTACATTTTATTTACATACATATGTGTATATTCATGTATTTAATAAAAACGGTTCAAACATTTGCATAATTTGCTCTCATTTTTCATTATGTTTGATAACGAAAACTAAAATCTTTAAAGATTTCAGCTTTTGATCAACCTCCTTAAGAAGATCCATCTTTATTTTAAGCAAAATAGTAGTTTGCTTCCGCCTGAACTTAATACCATTTTGTGTTTTAAAAAAAATTCTTCTAAAAAAAAAGATAAATAAATACGAACAAAACTCACTGATTTTTACTCATGTTCTCTTACTGTTACTGATAGTACTTACTTACTACTGTTACGTCACCGTATTTCAAAGCCAACTGTTGAGAGATTATTATGTGATATGTATAGAGATGGAAAGAGAAAACTGGCACGTGTCACATGCTATGCCAAGATTATTTAAAAAATCCAAGTTATCATAATTTCTTCTAAACAAAAAATACACCTTTCTTTATTTTCATCCTCCCTTTTTAAATCTTGCCTTCACGCCTGGTGTTTTCCATGTATTGTTCATTCCCAGAAGAGAGATGTTTTAGTGTTAAGTGAATTTTGTTTCGTGTTAAGAGAAAAAATGCATGAAAAAACATGGTAGTTTGTCGGGACCTTTGTATTATTTCGTGTTATCCGTTATTTCATCTTAAGCATTTTCGAGTTTAGCATACTTTACATATTTTAATGATATTTAAATTTTATTTTGCATTAAAATAATATGAGCAATTAAAACGTGTGAATTGTATGTATGCATGTTGGAATTCATTATAATACGATAAATAATCTTTTCATATTTGATTCAAAAGATACATTGTTAAAATTTTTTTCATGAAATCTGTATCAAAAGTTGTTTTTTATAAGTTTCTGCTCTTATTTACATTGATGCTATATACATGTTTGTGTGTATGTGTGTATGTGTATGTGTTCTTAAATGTAAATACTTATTATTATGCTCTAGCTTTATAGTCTAACTATTCTATAAAAAATCCTATATTCCCTTATTTTCCACAAGATGTGTAAATATCTGTAAACATTTTTAAAAGTGTTATTAAATGAAATATTCATTTAAAATTAAAATAAAAAGCACAATGTTTAAACCAAGCAAATGTCTCTACACAATTTAAACAAATAAAATAATTGATATCATTAAAAACCTAGATACCTTTCTCACAATAATACTGAAATGGGAAGAACAGCAAATCAAAAACATTGTCTTAATATTGTAATTCACAGTGAAATCTGGATGTTTTCAAAATTACCAAAAATATTTACAAAAAGAAAATATAAAATTCAAGTTCAATTTAATATATCTTAGTCTTTATGCTGTGCAACATATTTTAGAATCTCAAATAAGTATTATACTTTTTTAATATCTAAAAAAAAGTAATATACTTATTTTTTTTTCCAAAATGAAAACTACAACAGCGAAGCATGAGTGATAATCAATTTATTATAAATTATTTTTTCCGTAGTAATTAAAGACAGCTATATGTTTTTCAGTTTTAATATTTAATTCTTATTATTTACATAATATATGATTTGTGATCTTGAGATGTTCCTATGATTTGCCAAATGTTGATGCAGTATATCAAAATTGAACTGCAGAATTTGAATATCTCATGCACATCTACTCATTCAATAATGAAATCATTATCTTGAACCAAGGCTTAAATCTGGTTAATTACACTACAGCAAATGCTCAGTTTATTAAAATATTTATTTTGTAATGTATACATAGTCATAAAGTATTATATACCTTCATGTTTTTAGACATTTACATAAATTAAAGGTGAATAAAAGTTAAGACAAAGTGATCCCGAAATAATATTAATTTCCATTTGAATGCAATCATAAATGACGATACAAAAAATTCCAATTCAAATTCTAAGTAAGCTTTAAAGGGAACAGAAAAACTCAGTTTAAATAATAGATTTGGACAAATATTTAGAATCTGAAAATATATCCAAAATCGTGGAATTTGAATTTCATAATATTCATAAACTTTATATACATTGTTTGACAATATTCCATATACGTCTAGATTATTTGAAAAAAAAATCTCTATGTATCAGGAAATAAACATGTTATTTCTTCATTTGTTCATTTCTCCCTCTGAACAATCATCTTATTCAAATTTTTCTTCCACCTTTGTGGAAAGTACCGATACAACCAGCAGAACTCAAGTCTTTCTGAACGTACGAGTTTTTACATAAAAGCAATGACCTCCATGTTTTACACTGAGAAGCTATTTTTAAGATGTTAAAAGCCCTACTTTCGAATGCAAATGAGGAAATACATAGCGTAAAACGTTTTAGAAAATGCATGATTATGGTTTTTGTTTCTAGGACAAAAAAGGAAGTTTTTGTTAATCGATAGTAAAATATTTTACTGCGATCACAGTTTGTGAGAAGAAGCAATTTTTTACATATATATATAGTCATCGGAAATATAATTCTCACTAAAACGATTTACTGAAATTAATTTTAAGTAAACCAATTCATATGTTCAATTTAAGTTATTTTATGTGCTTCCTATCAAGGTACATTCTAAAAATAAAAGGTGTAGAAAATTACAATGAATTTCAAAAAAGTTTCAAATGGTCTAAATACATTTACAAATTAAATGTTCCTTCCGAGTTTTCACTGCAAATGTAAATATAAGTATATAACTATTCTACGATCAATCAAATGAATATTATATACATAGCAAAAAGGTTTTTCATAAAGAGGTAAGATAAAATTTTTTGAAATGGCACCACATTTTTTCAAAAAATATAAGTTATAAAAATGCACCAATTTTTCATTTTTGTTTTCTTTTTTTTTTTTTTTTTTTGCAAATGATTTAATGCTTAGTTTGAAAATAATTATTTATATTTTCATTACATTGTGTTCCCCTCCAATATCTTATCAGCCTTAATTTTATACAGATGGCTTCAATACTTAAATAGAAATTTCTTTAAGAATGTTGGAGTATTTCGACTTATTATAAAATTAATTACTTTGAATATACCATTATAATCTAATTACTAAACCATGTACCTTAGCATTATACTTACGAAATCCCGTATGCGTAACTGATGCAAAGTTAGGAGAAATTAGAAAACTCATTTTTATTTGATTCCTGTGTTTTTAAGTAACTTAAAAAAAGAATAGTATACTGTAAAATTTATTTTAGT
This sequence comes from Trichonephila inaurata madagascariensis, assembly GCA_019973955.1. Lineage (NCBI taxonomy): Eukaryota > Metazoa > Arthropoda > Arachnida > Araneae > Nephilidae > Trichonephila > Trichonephila inaurata. The sequence goes on along the minus strand of BMAV01014628.1, from coordinate 13,585 downwards.
GAATCAGATTTTATTAATTTTGTTTATTTATCAATGATTAAGTGGACTTTCTTAAGAGACTATATGTAATGTTTAAAATGTTCGAAACATTTTAAAATTGCAAAGGTTTAAACTAAATTAATATCAACCGTAGAATTTCTCTACAGTTTTTGGCTATGGAGTTTAGCAAATTTGAAAAAAATATGCAGTGATTCACGCGACAAGTATTTGTTTGCTTTCTCAGTACCCGCACACCACACGGAAAGGCAAAAAGATTCAGATCCATCAAACGTTCAACAGCATACTTCCTTCATCACGTGTTATCAAAATTATAACTCGAGAGTCTATTTTTCTAGCAATAACTAAATTAAGATTTTGACAAATTGCAAGAAGTCTTTTAATTGATGTGACAAGGCCCACCCACGGCTTCAAAATACGAGGTACCTTACCAAAAAACGGTATTACCCTCTCATCATAATTAATCAGATAAAAGAGAATAATTAATTGAAAGTTCCATAAATTTAAAAGATGCTATCAAAATTATTAACAACAGCTCTGAGCCGTTCTAAAAGAAAGCTTCTTACCTGTAGCTGAGGACATACTACCGGTGAAAGAGCAAGAAACAATTTAATTGGCAAGTATGGAACATATTTAATGAGGCACCATCCCGGAGGAAGGTGGCAGAAATCTGTGCTTATCTCTAATTCGTTCTTTCTTTTGCAGAACGAAATCTGAAAGTAGACACAGAATTTGGAAGACAAAAAGATGAAATGGAGAATAAAAGCAATAAATGCCGTGGTGCTCGTGGTACATGATGTTAAAATACAGGGGAAGGAAAAACACTGATTTGGTATTGAAACATTGATTCAAATCTCTAGGAATTGGATAAGTTGACTATCTTATTCAAATAATTTTACCCCATAAGACAACATATTATGGAAAAGTTTAGAGAATAAGTATACACAAAAACATTCAATGACGGAATTGATAATATGGAAGAAGATAATTTATAAAATGTATAGCTTAAAGGAATTCAGTTTTGAATCTTGAATATACAATTTCATACATTTGAAATACTCTGTATGTATGTTACGTTAAACAATACAACTAACAAATTTTTCATTTACAATATCTTGTTGTATGAAAATTTTGAAATTTGTATTGTTGAATTGAATTATGTTATTTTAAGAGATCCTCCTTCACAGAAGAATTTCTTTTTTAAAGAAAGTAAATGTTGTCGTTGTTAAAATAATTAAAGAATTTCAATTAAGTCGAAATTTAAATCTTATTTTTCTTTTCTTTTCTAAGTTACTAAGGGACGTCACTGCTATACGGTAGTACAAGTTTTCTTAAGAGACTGTTTTAAAAAGTTTCAGAAATATCACTTATAAAACATAAGCAATACGATTTCTGATTGTTTTTTTTTTTGAACAAATCGTATGCTTATTTGATGGTAAAGGATATCAAAGTTAGCTGATAAGCTTCTCTTGGAGTATTTGATGAAATCATACACGACTTAAAATAAATAATTTAACAAGGAAAAGTTTAATTTCTAGCGGATTTAATCATTTACAGAATTAAATGTGATATGGGTTTTATTTTTAATCAAAAATATACGAGAGAAGTAAATAGCATTGAAAAACACAAACTACACCATAGAGCCAAAACATCATGAACACATCCACATTTTTCAGTGAACTCATCTAGATGACGTGGAAATCACTGAATTAGGAAAGAAGGGTACTTTGCTGCAGGAGAAGTGAGCTATCAGTCTTGTCTTTATATTTGCGAGTTAGGGAAAAGGCCTATAATCTAAGCGAATTTTAAAAAGGGTAAATTTAGTGGTCTGAAGACTTGGAACTAATATCTTTTACACAGCATGACTGGTAGAGTGTTCCTGTTCTGCTGTTTTTAGTATTTATGCAAATATGATAAATAACGGTAAAACCAGTAATAGATTCCTACCTGTAGGATTTCAAAGAGCCATCAAAGATAAAGGCTGTTTGAAAGTGTCGCGCTTGCTAAAGCGCCAGACAGTGGCTCAGTTGGCAGCCCAACACAATGCAGGTCCAAGTGCATTACGGAACATACAGTTCTGCGGACACTGTCCGATAAGAGGTTGAACAGCAACCGTCCCACTCGTGGGCATCTATTGATCCAGTGCTATTGCCAGCTAAGCCTAGAGTGGGCTCAAAGGCAGAGAATCAACTATAAATAAATGAAAGAGAGTTTCTGTTTGAATGAGAACCACAATTTCTCATTCATTACGTCGATGTCTGTGTAAGGGGGCTCTGTCTTTCACAGTCAAAAATTGCTCCCTCCATGCATTCGGGTTGATGATGTTGATATTACACTACCTAGAACATTGCCATGAGGTACTCTGGGACCCTTAATTCGGCAGAAAGGACCGTGAAAATTGTAGACTATTTGAACATAATTGCGGATAAGTTACACCCTTATATAACGTATGAGTTTCCAACTAGAAATTGAATCCTCCAGCAGCAAAGCATGAAATGTCAAAAGGCTAGAATATTGTTAAAAAATTCAGAAGAACATACATATGGGTTCCAATTAATATTCTGGTCACCTAGTCTGGCGGATCTTAATCTGATAGGGCTCGTTAGGGTTTTCAAAGAAATACAGCTTAGAGATTACATATCTTCCTTTCGAAATAGCTCGCCTTTACGTGCACTCTGCTTAGACAGTTGGTACAACCCGTTTTTAGTCACATACTAAGAAATTGTGGTATCCATGCGAAAGCTAGTAGCAGTTGCTTTGCAGGCAGAAAGTGGCGCAACGTGTTTTTGAATAGGGGTTCATAATGCTTTGGCTTTTCAGTGTATAGTTATGGTACAAAATGCATTCTTTTAAAAGCATTAGTATTTATCACGTTTTCCAGAAACTCATACTTAGGAGGTAGATGAGCTTAAAATATGCAAAAATGCATATGTTTGTTTAAGTACTTACTCATTGGAAGTTTCTTAAATGAAGAAAAAATATAATATTTGATTAAAGACGTAATATTCATCTGAGTAGTATTTGAATTTGAACAAACAAATTACAAATCAAAATATATTTAAGCACAAAAAATATTTTAAAAAAATTTATATCATGCAAAATTTTATCTACAATCAATTCCTTTAAAACAGTCAATGAAATCTAATTTATAGTTAAAAAGAGTACATATTGTCATTGAGAAAGAATAAATCTACCATATAAAAACGTTTCAGAAAAATAGTTTAAACAATATTTCCTTTATTTTGCAGCAAAGATGATACTTTTTTAAGTTTTAAATGAAGGCTTATGAGTATTGTAGATCTTAAACTATTTTCGTGGACGATTACAAAAATGTTTACAATTATTTGTAATGCAAAACATTCCTATTAAGTTGGAGTAATTTACATTTTTAATATTTCATTTTAAAAAAACTTCTATTTTAACTTCACACAACGCTTTAACACTTATTTACCTGATTTAATAAATTTTAGACAAAACTTATTTTTGAAATAATTTTTTTAACTGTAAGTTTGAATTTTCTGAAAATTATGAAAACTAATGAAGGGGTTCCAAGCGGTTCCTAATGAAGTTGCATCAGGCATAGTGTCTCTGATCATCCTTTTGCCATTAATGCTTTTATCTAATTTTAGGAGGTACGAACAAACTAAATATGCCTTTTATTTTTAAAATCCGTTTACAAAAGATGTCTTCTTTTACTAAATCCATGCTGCTGAACATATTTGTAATTTACTTTTTCCATGTATCTCCTACTATTTTCGAGATCAGAACCCTAAATTTATTCGCAAGGTGGCACTGCAAACAGTATTTTTGTGTAGCACACAAGGTTACGTTTTATACTTTGTACCCCTTTTTATCCCTTTTTATGAGAAACAATTTTTCATATGTTATTATTAAAAAAAGCAAATCATATCTGAATTTGAATTTATAACTTTTTTCACAATTTTTCTATAGTTAAAAATTTAGATTTTGAGCATTTGTAATAAATTATAGTATTATATATTTTTAATCAATGTAAAATCTAATGTGTCATAGATTGGGATTAATATTTTTAATAATTCTCTTCGTTCCTGGAAAATGAAGAATAAATGCGCAAAAAATCTTAAATCAAACACAATAAATCATTGAATTATTTTAACACATTGTAATTAGTTCCAACCTATGTTCTAATCACTCATCCTTAAATCGAAAAAAATATATTACAGATTTTCTTGATTTGTATTTGGTTACCGATATCTATATTATTTTTTAATTTTTGTGAACATCTTCTAAAATTGACGCTTTATTTTAAGAGAAACCTTGACATTGACCATGACTAACATTTTCACTGTTTATGATAGGGTAAATGTTAACTAAATGGATTCTTAAATAAAATAAGGGAACGAATTTTTACGAAAATTTGTCTGTACCACTCTATGATGAGTGAAATATATTAATGTATTAGATGAAGAACATTATTACCCGGAAATAATAATGTGTTTGCTAGTTTAAAGGATATCTTAGATGCATTTTATACTTATTTTGAAAAGTATTCTTCTCAAGATAACTTGTAAAAGAAAAATAAAGAAAAATAAATCTCCATTATTAGTTTTAAATTAGAATCATAAATTACGGCTGGTTTAAATAAATAAGGAATGCTTGCCAAAAATTTATCTTCACAATTGTTCTTTGAAGGAAGATATCCCCTACTTGAAGATGATAATGAAATAAATAAAGTATACGTAAATCATACTAAATAACAAATATGTGAGTTATATTCCCAAATTAACAAGACTTATGTTTGAAAATAAAATACTTTTTGACTCGAAAAAATATTCGCAGTTACAGAAACAAGTTTAAAACATGTATCTCGTATCCCTGCCATCCACAAAATTTATACATAAATTGAAACAAATTGCAAGGGGAAACTGTGAAGAAAAGAAGACAATTGCAAAAACAAAATTTTTCAATGTATTTGTTCGAATGAAATCATCAAATCTTACACTCGTGAAATCAAAGGGGATTTCGGTCACCGAAGTAAAACAACAAGCAAAATAGTAACGAAAGATAAAAAGAGAAAAAAAATAACATCAAAAAAATCCAAAATAAGACGTTGCAATGTTCAGAATACAATGTCCAAACTTGATGAACTTGGAAAACAGAACTATTTCCTTTCAATGGGATTCTTTAGTAACTCTAGAAAGAAATAATGGAAAAAGTGAAACATAAGGTTGAATTTGCTTGGTACGCAAAAACAGAGAACAAAATATTAAAACTACTAGAGAAGGAAGAAAAAAATGTGCATAAAATAATTATCTCATTGTTCATTTCAGTGAAATAGAAATCTTGTTTTTCTCAAAAGAATTACAATCGGGGCATTTTCTCTCTCTCTCTTGCTTTTATCAGTTCAAGTATTTCGAATAATCTTATTTATATGAAAGTATTTTTTATATATAATTGAAAGACTAAGTATTTTAGAATTTTAAGTGGTGGCACATTTAGAAGGAGTGTGCATCATTAAGAACATTAAATCGAAAAAAATTACATAAATTATTATTTTTATATTGTGTCTATTTGTGTGATGATGAAGTTTCTGTTTACAAAGTTTTATTAAGTTAAGATTACACATCTGTTTTTAAAATATGACACACAAAGAAATTAAAGTCTACCTGCTGAGTATAATACTTTAATATGAAGCACACACAATAAAGGAAAGTAGTATGCATTATATTTGAAATAGAATTTAATACTTCTGAAAACAATTCATTTGTCAAATTATATCAATTTTTGACTTAAATGAGTAGAAATCAAAAGACACTTATATTTCCACAATACACACACATAAGTACCTAAACAAGCACATACATAAGCTGATTTTTGTAAAGAGTACAAAAACGTCAATGAATCATCATAATTAATGAATAATGAAATAATACACACAAACAACTTGTATTGGTACAAATAAATAAATAAATTTTCTAAAGAAAAAAAAAATAATAAGTGTCCAAAAATTATATTTGGGTGTAACCACCAAGTGTTACATCGTATGCTGCGCATGAAGCAAAGCAACGTTCAAATGTCTGTTTCTGGAAGAGAATTTCATGCTGTTTGTATGCGCACCCAAAGTTCTTCGTTTAAAACTGTAGGACTCGGATCACGAGCAAAATGACGACCAACCAAAGCCCACATATGTTCAATAGGTGACATATCTAACGAATAAGCAAGTTAAGGAAGAAGTTTCATGTGTCAGGCTGAAAAGAAGTCTCGAACATTCCGTGCAACATATGGGCTATCACTATCCTGTTCAAAGATCACTCCATGGGTACCTTCAAAGAAAGGAAATGATTTCGGTTGCTAGCACTTTATGGATGTACCTGTTGTTATTCAGATTACCCTGAATTCATAGCATCTAAGATGAAATCACAACCCAGATCATAACTCCGGGAGATCGGCCAATATGGAAAACAGCGTTCATCGGAATATCGCATAACAAGAAAGCGGCCATCATGATTCCTCAAATTAAGGTGGTATTAGTCGGAAAGGAAACCTTGTTGCCACTCAGCTTACAAGGCTCTGTGTTCATGAGCCTATTGCAGATGCAGCCGTTGTTGGTCTGTTGTGAGGGGGATTCTGCATAAAGAAATTCTTGCACGCAGTCCACGTTGCAGTAGATGTCGACGAATCGTCAAATTTGACATTAATACACCTGTGTCAGTAGACAAACGAGCTTCCAACTGCTGGAGGAAGTAGAATGGTCTTTTACCGCCATGCGGACCAGGTGTCTATCATCATGTTGATGTCACATGCGTCATCCAGTCCCAGGGTTTGAGTTGTATAGTGTTCATCTGTCCATTTCTTCCCAAATCATATCACTATGGAACTGCTCCACTGCACACGAACTGCTATTACGCAACAGGAAAATCCTCCTTCACAAAGGTCGATAATTCTAACCTGTTCAAACTCCGTAATTTGTTGAAAGTCTTCCTATTTCATCGTGGAGACATACTTAGGTTACACTGAACGTTCGCCACTAACAAATAACTATGCACTATTTTCAACGTCCCGAAACAACCACCCTCTATTTAAAAGTTTTCATCACAAGCTCAGAGGGTTCCGCTCATACCATGCATGCGTGGTGGCTCAAAAAAATTTACTACTTAGCTTAACATCTTATAATTAAAATTTTCTGCGAAATTTTACTTCGATCGGATGATTCATTCATGTTGTGGGTTTACAAACATGGCTTATACGAACAGCACATCATAAAAATAAAATACTTTTAATTATTTTCAGTTTAAAATAAATGTTCACTGCTTCATCTTTAAAACAATGTTTATCAATAATTCACAATATTTTTTTTAACAAGAGATATTCCATTTACTTAAAGGAGAGGAATATCTTATTGCAATTGAAAAAAAATTAATTTTAGCACAGAAAGCATGTAGCTGTCAAAATGAAAATTCCTTTTTATTTTCATATTGTTTTCCTACTTTCATAATATAATAGTTCTAATTTCATAATATAATATTTTTCTGAATTACAAAATGAACTGATTTATATGTTCACTATTTGATACATGAGAAGTAATACTTAATTTAATTGTGTGAATCTCGTACAGTATTTCAGTAAATTTCTCTTTTGGTTCTCATTTTGCGCAATATCTAAAATTTTAAGAAACAGTGAACAAATGAAAGAAATAAGTCTCTGGTTCCAACTCAATCGTCAATTTCAGTATTATTTAATTTGATTATTTATATTTGAACAGACTTGTAAAAAGAAAAAAAATATACCAGTAAGTACAAATATGACCAGTTAAGAATACCAAAAAAACCAGAGTTAAAATTGTAAGATTTAAAGCGTTATAGTAAACATTTCTGCATTGAAAATGACCGCTATTTTGAAAAAAAAATTATTGAGTACGAGAAGAGTAATTTTACAATCACTAATAAATAAAATAAATGTTTGTGTAAGAAAATATTTTTTTATGTAAGATTTAAATATGTGAACTATTACTTTTCATTCTGTCAAACGTTTTAATTTTTAATTATTATTTATTTATTGAAAAAAAATTAAATTTTATCGATTTTGCACGTAAAATATTAAATAGAGAGTATATTTTTATTTATACTTAATTATTACTTTTTATATGGGTTAAAATTTCTTTTATCATGATATTCATGATTTACATGCTAATTTTGTATGTAAAGAGTTAAATATTAAGATTTGAAATTAACAATGACATAAAATATTGTCTGTAATAAGAAGTTTTGGATCCGGTTAACATATTAAATTCAATTTACCATAATATATGTAATTACTAATATGATAAAAATATATTCATAAGGATCATGATTTATATCCAAAACAATTAAATAGCATATAGTCAATATACCCTTCTTGGATAAAAAGAGCAGTAAAGCTAATATGTTGATATTTATATATATATATATATATAACTCAACGTTCGGGTGTTTTGTAATGATGAATACTTTTATTGGAAAAAAAGCATGGCATATTCTTTGCAGTTTCTTAGTAAAAAAAATAGCAATCAGTTTTAAAAATTTTCAAATGAGATTCAGGATAGTGCACGAATTAATTTTTATCCTAATAGAATTTACTTTTAAAAGCAGTGACAAGCATGTAAAATAAATCGGATTTTATTTTAATGAAAATAACCGCCATTTGAGTTTGACGATGTATTTAAAATTAGCTTTTTTCATTGTAATTAAACTCTACATTTAGGTTTTCAGTGTTTTATTATTTTTAATAAATCAGAAATTATATGTTTTGCGAAAGAGGAATACATTATAGGAAATATTACAAATTTGCATATCTAAAGAAAGGCATAAAAATTTGAAATCTTGGGAAACAATTATCAAACAGCAATAAAGATAACGATGCATGTAACATTAATTTAAATTATAAAATATGTAAATATAAATGACGTATGCAGTGTCTATTTATTCATATGGAAACAGTTTCCCCCTGAAAAGAATTTATCCTGTTGGGACCTAAATTTAACACACACACAAAATGTAAATAATGCATATACGGGGAAGAGCAAACACTATTGTAAATTTCCCAGGAAATAATGCATTTTTCATGAAATAAAAATTCGTAACGTTTTGGAAGCATAGTTACATATAAAATAATTTTAATAGATTATCTTAGGTTTATCAGTTGCTTTAGTGGGAACACATTTTTTGAATTTTTTTTTTTTTATCAGAATTGTCATATGTTGCTATAAAATAATATATTTATTTAAAACAAAAAAAAACAAAAAAATATGGAAAAGAATGATATTATATTTCGAAGATAGTAAACGAAACGTGATTTTCCTGAATATAGCTTATGTTATATTTATATTTATTATTTACTTATAACAACTTTTTTGTGAATATATTGAAAATACCTAAATGTGTTTTATTCTCAATGCTTTTAGCGCCTTAAAAATATTATTGATTCACGTTATAAGAAGTTGTCGCTGGAAATACATGAATATCACATGGAGTTTCGAAGATATTAAAATACAGCGATCCAAATATAAAATACTTCAACTTCCAATCCTTTCACTTTTTTTTGTTCTGTAGTTCCATTTTCTCTTTTTTTCAGAATACGAAGCTTATTATTTTTCAGGAATATTTCAGACTTTAAAGTAGAATTTCTATGAATAACTGGAATATGTTACATAAATAAAAATTCCTGCAGAAAAAAGCTTAATTTTTTTATGTGTACGTATACTTCATGAGAAGTTAAATGTCTCTGCAAAATTGACATGATATTAAATAATAAAAAAAACACTTTTATGGTACTTTGAAAAAATTTAAATAATAATATTTGAAGTCAGAACTGTTAACATGATTGTTAAACAGTGACTGAATAATACACTGATAGAAAATTATTTAGAAAAAAAAAATAGTAGTTGAATTGTAAAAAATTGTTTTGTTTTATGGAATATCACTTTAAAAGTCAATATGTTATAGCATAATTCTATTTTTCTCATGTATAATTTAATAGTCCATACAGTATAGTTTTCCTATTAGCATTGTTTTAAATATATAAAGGATATAATTCTTTCCTATTCTTTATTTAAAAATAGAACGTCATTTTGTATTTCAAAAAGTATTGTATAATATATTATAATCCTATAAATAAAAGGTTTGGTCATTCTTGTTTTATTTATAACATAAATTACACGATGAGCTTGTTTGATTTAAGCAAAATGGAAGATTTTAAACTTAAAAACAAAGCATTTTACTGCATGGCGAGGAAAGTACATGAAAGAATACCTAGAAAATAACTCAAAATTCAAGGTAGGAGTTCCTCTTTGAGTAATGAATTTGTGGTAAATAACGCCACACTCCATAACATTTTGAGGGTATGTGAAATGAAAAGAACCAGTATAATTGGCAATACCCACATCATTATACCTGTTCCTAAGACCATTGCAATTTTATCATATAGGACACATCCAATAGCAGTGATTCCAAAGCTGCCGCCAAAAGGTGCATTCTGATTAAAGTAAGTAAGGCTGGTCCCCATCCATCAAATCTCAATTTAAAACCACCTAAAATAGCTGACAGTGGTGAATCGACAGTTGCAAAAATAAATGTTGATAAACAAAATTGTGTTGGATTTGAAGGTTGTCACACACACATTGGGGGCAAGAACGAGCACGCGTCTAAGCGCGTGGATCAACACATCTACCTACACGTGGTTCTTTCCACTTCTGTCGCCATATGAGTATATGACAGTGTTTCTCAAACTGTGGGGCGGGCCCCCTTAGGGGGTGTGATAAATCTGCCAGGGGCGGCGCGAACTTATTGAAAAATTCGAAAACAAAATATTATTTAAAATATATATTAGTTTATTAAAAGCAAACAAAATACTTTCTGCTATAATAAAAAATAAAATTAACATTTACACTGCTATAATACACTTATAAATGTATCAGTACTGCATAATGTATTTTATAATTAATTTAATAATGCTAAGTTAAGAAAAAAATAATTAATTACCAGTGACCCCATTGGTTTTTCGCATTTAATTATATACAAAATTTAAAACTTGTCTTGATAATTTTTTTTGTACTGTTTATAAATAATTCCTTAACTGCCGATTAATAGTTAAGTGATTCGCTCCCCAATGCCAACATTTTCCTCGCAGCGAGTGTATGTGATGTAGTGAGGTAGGGGAGAAAAGGAATAAATAAGGAAAAATGCTCTGATATAAGAAAATCTTCGGAAATAAATAAGAAAGCCTTCGGAATAATTTTATAGATAGCAGTGCGCAGGAAAAAATCATGCTTAGGAAAGACGTATATATCCGTCCAGGGTATTTAATGCACAGGTTGAATAAGACGTATATATACTCCGGTGGCATTTAAGAGGACAAAGTCGTATTGTAGCTTCAGCGTCAAAGTATAGTATTATTGAATTCAATTAATTGTTATTTTTGTGTAAGGGGGGCACGATGATAATTATGATTGAATATTGGGTCGCAGATATTTAAAGTTTGAGAAGCACTGGTATATGATATCCCCTTATCTACCAGAGCCATTACTCATCGATCGTTTCCTAGTGACCGTCATTGAGCCAACTGCACAGAAGGCCTCCGTTTGCAGTGATACCAAGCTATGATGATATAAGTTACATAATGCCACATGACTGTCTGCTCGCTCAGGCGAAAAAATCACACTTCTTTCTGTCCAATGATAGTCATCTTGTGCGAGTATGATGATGGCATGGCGTGGAAGCTGGTACTTCATGCATGATATAAGATCTCCTTTATTTCATATAATGAACACTATGAAAACTCAATTATACATAGATGATGTGCCGCACGTGTTGTAACTCCTCTTCCTTTCGAAGGTTGTCCAACATATTTTACTTGCAAGTTAAGACCCATCAGCACAGAATAAACATTTAGCAATGTATTCTGTTAGTTGTGCGAGTGCCGGAATTGGAAAACTTTTTGAATGGGATACGGAATCGCTTGCATAACGTGCCACCAACTTGTTCAGAAGACAAATTTAGGCAAACGGTTAATAGAGAATGGAAAACCAATATTTAAAACATGATACGTATTTCCATTATCTCTATACCTAGATGTAATGTTTCGTTCATCGCCATCCGCTATGGCACATCGACTTACTAAGCTGACTTGGTGCTTGGTTTGGCTTACGAATATTTTAATAAAGGAACATTAGTTATTGCTCGCTGCTATTTCTCGATTTTCCTAATTTTTAGCTACTTTCTTGAACCATTTTTACTGTTCGCATTCAGGTAACTCATTTCTATTATTTTACATGAAAATTTTGATTTTACATAGTTCACATATCTAAAAAAAATTACATGATTAAATTTCATTAAATATATGCGTAACAAAACTCATAATTACATTATTTATAGATGCTGTATAAGTAAGCCTGTTAATTTTCTTCTGAAGAATCAGTTGTGGAATATTAAGTTTGGAATTATATTTAATTAAGAAATAGTTACATTCAGTTATTCGAAATATTTCCACATTCCTAGAAATAATTTTAAAAACAATTTGGGTAATATCTTACAAGTTACTCTTTTATTTTTTAGTCATACAAAATATAATATAATTTGAAAAAAAAATAAAAAAATAAAAATATTGAGAAATTTATTCTGTTTTTTAAGCATAAAGATGGTAATTGGTGTTTAGAAGAAAAAGAAGAAAAAAAATACAAACCATTCCTGAGTTCAGTCATTTTTTTATCAGTTTTAATAACTGATTGCTGAATTAATTAAATGCTTTTGATTTCAATATAAATTTAAAAAGAATATCACACACACAATTTTAAACTCACGATTGATAGACACTTCTTTAATGATCATATATATGCCAAATTTCTCTTTCTAAATCTACTTTTGTTTATAATCAAATATTCAACTATCTTAACGTTGGTTTATATAATATAAGAAAATGGCAAGCATTTTAATTCAGTGACTACGTTATTTTATATTTATATATGTTTTCAAATGGAAACTGAGTTCATTTTAAATAAACCTTTTTTATTCATATTATTGCAAAAAGTTACAAAATATTGATTTTCATTTCAATGTGAAATTAAATAATATGCAATGCAAGCAGCATTTCTTTCTCGGATATTGATTTCCTTAAAATTACAAATTATTTTATAACAATTGGCAAAATTCCTTATTTTCTTCTTATTATGTTTCTAATAAATAAATAAATTATTTGCCTCAAGTGAATTAATTACGCAATCAATTCTGTGAGATACAATTTTAAAAATAAACATACGATATATACAAAGAGACCAATGAAGAGCGTAAAGTATTTACACACAAGAAAGAAAAAAAAATATTTTCATTTGGTTATTCAGAACGAAATAATCCAAAACATATTTAAAACAAAGGATTAAAATCGTTGTATTCAAAGAAATGCGAGCATACAGAATTCAAGCAAAGCACATTCTTTCGAACAAGATCATTAAATCTCACTCACGTAAAACTGAAATATATTTTGGCTACAGAAATAAAAGATTCCAAGGAAACAGTGACAGATAAGATAAAACAGAATGACATCATAAGACAGAAATGCTACGTAATGTTCAAGAATCATT